>JADRCH010000057.1:5075296-5096009 GCA_019843965.1 Rhynchomys soricoides
TGTTCTGTCTTTGATGGGTGTTTTTAATGTAGCACCATGTTATCTTTGTTTGTCTGGTCATGGTTCTGGTCTTCTACAAAGGATAAGAGAGAGGGGGTGATGGCAGGCAGTCAGGAAATGGAGATGCCTTTGAAGTTGGAATTGAAACAAACCAGAACCAAAAAAAACAAGAGAGAGAGAGAAAGAGACAGAAGGGAGGTCTGGGCCCTGGAGACTGCTTGGTTAGAATTTTCCCCATTCCTCAAGCTGCTGAACTTCAGGACAAGCTCCCGTATTCTGGCTGCTTCTTCCTTCTTCCTTTTTCCTCCTCCTCCTCCTCCTCCTCCTCCTCCTCCTCCTCCTCCTCCTCCTCCTCCTTCTTCCTCTTCCTCCTCCTCCTCCTTCTTCCTCCTCCTCCTTCTTCCTCTTCCTCCTCCTCCTCCTCCTCCTCCTCCTCCTCCTCCTCCTCCAACTCCAACTTAGGCAAATGCTTCCAGCCTCATACAAGAGGTCTCTATTCACAGTACAGACTGTTCAACCAGACACGTTTCATATCTTCTTAATCCTATTATGTAGTCTGAAGGCTGAAGTTATTATAAAGCTTTATTATTCCCACAGAGGAAAAAAAAAGTCTTATCCTTGAACTTAAAGGTGTAAGGAAAGCCAGGTGAGACTATTAGGCCCCTATAAGTGCCTCATTATCTCTGCTAAGGAAATGAATGGTTTTGATGATTCTCTGCTGTTTTCCAGCATGAGGTCTGGGTTTCATATTTGTTGACACTTTTATACTTGACCTTCAAACCGGTTGACAGATTTCCGCAGTAATGTTTCCTAATAAGAAATAAATCGCGGTAGCTGCCAACGGGCTGTTGATTGTTCCTACTCCACGTGGTCTTTGCAGTGGGATTGTTATTCTCCACCAACATAAAACCTAAAAGCAGATTAGTGCATATTAGCCTACAAACTGTTAGCGATACAATGTATTCGCTATTATTGGAATTAGGGAAAATGAACAAGGAGCTAAAGGTGAGAAATGTATTCTCTAAAATAACCTTTAACTAAAATGCCCATGATTCTATACTGGATGCTTATGGTTCCTGGAACTAGCACTTAGCCAGTAAAGACTCTATACTAATTGACTTTGTTAAGTTTTAAAAGATTTGCTTGTTATTTATTTTATTTGTGTGTATTTGCTTCTGTGAGTTAGCATACATCACTGATGTACATCTCCACAGATGGAGAGCTGATCCCATGGAGCTGCAGTTGCAGGCACTTATTAGCCTTGAATGCAGGAGCAGGGAATCGAACCTGAGTCCTCTTGAAGAGCAGTAAGCTCTCCCAGCTACTGAGTCATCTCTCTAGCCCCTAATCTTCTGTTTTCTAGGAAACATGTCGAATTTTACTTCCTTTCTAACGTTCCTTCTTTAATAACTGGCTTCTCTCATTTCGTGTTCTTTATGCACAAACCAGCTCTTCAGACATGGACATGATCAAGCTGCATGTGCCTAGGGTTTACATACTTTTGAAGCATATTTTAGGATTTGTAGAACATTGTTAGAAAAATGAGGATGAAAAATCATTTTTAAAAACACTGGGGGCTGGAGAGATGGCTCAGCGGTTAAAAGTACTGACTGCTTTTCCAAAGGTCCTGAGTTCAAATCCCAGCAACTACACGGTGGTTCACAACCATCTGTAATACGGTCAGATGCCCTCTTCTGGGGTATCTGAAGACAGCTACCGTATATATATAAAATAAATCTTTAAAAATAAAAATAAAAAACACCAAAAAGTTACTGAAGTGTTTGAACCAGAGCACGTAGCTTTTCTGTTGTCACTCATGAGTTTGAGTCCCTGTGATTATAATACTTTGTTAGTGAATATATTCACATAAAACATAAGACAGTATAAGATGATCTGCATACTGATTACAGTGGGTAATGGTATTCAGTTCAAATAATGGGGGCTGGTGAGCTGGTGAGCTGGCTCAGTGGGCACCTGATGCCAAGCCTGTCTGACAACCAATAGTGGAAAAGAACTGACTCCTGCAGGCTGCTCTCTGACCTCCAAACTAGAGCCACAGCGTAGGCATGTTAGGCCACATGCATACACAAACACACAGAGAAGACATACATAAATTAAAACATTGAAATAAATGAGTTAAAATGCTTGCTAAAAGCTAAGCAGGGCCTGGAGAGATGGCTTAGTGGTTAAGGGCACTGGTTGCTTTTCCAGAGGATTCTCATTTTATTCCCAGCACCCACATGATGGCTCATAGCTGTCTGAAACTCCAGTTCCAGGGGATCCAACACCCTCTTCTGGTCTCTGCATGCCTATACACATAAGCTACATAGACATATCTGCAGGCAAAAATACCCATACACATGCAATAAATAAGCCTTTTAAATGCTCAAGCAAAGTCCTCTGGGTGTTTTGCCAAAAAGAAGCAAAGGGTTGAGGAAAGTGTCAGAATGAACATTTTTTTCCCAAAATGCAAAAGAGTTATGAAAGAGAGACTGCAATATCATGAATTCTAAAAGTAGCTGGAGTTATTATACATTTCCAGTATGTACTTTGACTAAAATTTGCAGCTTTTTTATCTCCCCAATGTTAGAGATAATGTATATGAAATTGCTTTTAAAAAAGAAGAACTACGTGTATCTAAACAGAACTTTCCTGATTGTAAAAATTTGAAGAGCTTGGCACACATCACCAAGACGAAGGCAACAGTAGAGTTTCCTTCCCTGGATGCTTTTTTAAGTTGAACAAAGAGCCATCTGGACCCCTTTCCGAGCAGCGGGTATCAGTCGGCACAGCTTCTGAGATGCCTGCTCATTTCGCTGTGGTACAAACTGTCTAAGCTTGCAGGATTAATCCTGGCACCCTGCAAGCTGTCTTGCATTTGGACTTTTAATTTCTCTTTCTCGTAGCAAGGCATAACCCAATCTATGCAGTAAATGGTAACTCTGGGCTTTAGTACTATGGACTGTTTCTCCTTTTTTCTTTGCTGCCTAAGACGAGTAGCAATGTTTCACCCAAGGGAACTATGTTACATCCTGTTTCAAGAACAGACCTATCTTGTTCCCTGTTGATACTTTCTGGTTAGTGTCCACTTGTGCTTCTTTGTACCGCAACACCAGGATGGATACAGAATCTTTATACATTCACCATAGTGATGGTTAGGTGTGGAACCTAAAAGCTCATGGACTCCCTGACTAGAATGTGTTGAAGCCTAGGATATTACTTTTATCAGTGCTATGATAAAGGCAGCTGAAGAAGAGAAGAGCGGATTATTTGTGGTGATTTGAATGTGCTTGGCCCAGGGCGTGGCACTACTGGGAAGTGTGGCCTTGTTGGATAGGTGTAGCATTGTTGGAGGAAGAGTGTCACTGTGGTGGTGGGCTTTGAGACCTTCCTCTTAGCCACGTGGGAGCCAGTCTGTGCCTGGCATCCTTTGGATGAGGATGTAAAACTCTCAGTTCCTCCTGCACCATGCCTGCCTGGACTCTGCCATGCTCCCACCTTGATGATAATGGACTGAACCTCTGAACCTGTAAGACAGTCCCAATTAAATGTTTTCCTTTATAAGAATTTCCCTGGTTATGGTGTCTGTTCACTGCAGTAAACTAAGGCATTATCGTTCAAATTTTGAGGATATGTACAGTTCATTATGGGGAAGAAACAGAGGTGGGAACTGGCGGCAACATTTCATCTGTAGTCAAGAAACAGAAGCAAAGGAATGAGGGTATTCCACTCTCATTCCCTTTATTTCTTCCAGGACTGCAGCCCATAAATAGCGCCACCACATTTAGAGTGGGTCTTCCTCCTTCAGTTAACCCAATCTAGAAACACCCTCACAGATGCGTTCAAATGTTGTCTCCTACATGAGTCTAGATCTGTCGAGCTGACACTCAATATTAATCATCACACCTCTCCTTAGAAAATGACTCATGGGTAGGATCTCACTAGGCTAATCAACACGAGGCAATTTTTTATTGTCATTTTCAATTTAGGTGAGGAAATTCAGGAGTAATGAGCTGTGTGACTATATGCTTGGTCAGTTACCTTGGACCATAATGACTATGTAATCTACTGTCCAAACTAAGATCCTTTGGAGAATAAAATAAAGGAATGGAAGCCTCGTTAATATTAGCTCCAACAACATGCAGACAGACAGACAGATAAGGGAAACCAGGAAATAAACTGTCCTCATCTGAACTTTTGCTCCAGTGCCAAAACACAAGAAGGACCTCCAGTGGTGACAAGATGGTAGAAACAGATGGTCCTCAGTCACACTTATTTTCATAAAGGAAGTTAATGGGGGTGGGGAGCTAGAGGGATGACAGCTCAGAACACTTGGTGCTCTGCAGAAGACCCAGGTTCCATCCCAGCACCCACATGGTGGTGCATAACCATATGTAACTCCAGTCTCAGAGAGATAAGACACAGCCTTCTAGGGCCACATGCAGTGCACTGACATACAGAAAATAACAAAATAATGCAAAACAATGGTAAAGAAGCTAATGGGAAGGTAAAGAGCACAGCCTTCCTTGTGAAGGCTCTTTATTTTGACATAAAATGTGTACAGTCCTTCCATTTTAATTTCAATATTGGATGCCTCTTCTATAATTAAATTCACTTTTAGTTTTGTAGCTTCCATTTGACTGAGTCTACTTGTAAAATTTTGCATAAGTCACTCTAAACACAGCATCGTAAAACTGCAACAGCCATTTGTTCTCTCTCTGATTCCTGGGGATTGACTTGGCACAGCTGAGCAGTTCTCAGCCTGTGACTGTCTAGGAAGTTATAGCGAGATGGAGCTGGCTATTGGTGTCATCTCTTGAACTTCCGTCCCCATGTAACTGACAGATAACTCTGCCTTCTAGCCAGCACCTCAACTGCTCTGCCAGCCAATGCCACGTGTAGAAGGTCTCTGCGTGCAAGCTGGGCTTCCTCAGAGAGCAAAGTCTAGGATTTGAGAGCAAGTGTGGTGTGAAAGAGGTAAGAGCTTGTTGGCCCTGCTCTTGGTTGTCACATAGAGCTAAGTTATACTCGGTGATGACAGTCTCAAAAGGAAGGGGCATAAATGCCACCGTCTGCCAGGAATTGAAAGATCATGTAGGATGAGCCCATGGTGAGATGGGAAAATTGACATGATGTGCTACTTGCAACCTCATAATTCTTTCTAAATAAGTTGGAGAAGATTTGGGTAGATTTTTTTAAAAAAAATTAATTAAACAATAAAAATCTCAAAGATTCACAGGATTGCATTAGTTCAAATACAGTAGAGGACTGGTGGGCTCCATTCTCAGTGAGGTTCACTCGATCCCAGCTTTCATTTTGTCCTTTCTTAACTCCTGCCATGGTCTCTGAAACATCGCCCTTACCATTCACCTTCCGTTCCTGCTGTCCAACTCTGACATAGCAGCAGATTCAAGTCATAAAATGTTTTACTCAGTTCCCATGTAGTGAAAGCTCAAGTATTTCTGTATAGACAATATGGTGAATAGACAGTATCTTGCCTCCCCTTTAGAGATGTCGAATCAAAACATGTTTTGTGTTCACATCATTTCTCAGTGGTTTACAATATCTTCTAACTTTATACCAAAGAAATTACCAATATAAGAGCCATTAACATTTCCTTCCATTACCATTGGGTTGTGGCCCAAACCCTGGATTCGTGATGCATCCAAACCCAGGAGTGAAGGGAAAACATAAGAGATTCGGTGAATTCATGTCACTGTGCCTTTAAGAAGATGTGGTAGATGACAGAGACTCCTGCAGTTCGTACCTATGTCCTCACTTGTGGATAACCATAAAAAATAACACTGGTAATGTATTAGTATTAGAACTGCCTTTAAATTCCTGTATATGACCTTTAATTCTGAGAATGAATTATAGGTCGTGAAGGAACTTGTGTCAATATTAATTTGAGTGTGGAAAATAGCGTTTTAATATATTAGATTCTGTTATTTCTCCATAATGAATGCTAACTTTAACTATACTCCAAACCACCAGGGTTTGACTTCTTGGGAATAAAAAGTCAAGCCTAAAATTGTGATTCCCCCAGGTTAATTTGCACAAAATCTCCATTCCAAATTCCAAAGTCAAGGGCAAAGCTCAAGATTTCCGGGTATCATGGAAGGAGCTAATGTCAGCGGTGAGCACATGGCAGCAACAAGGTGAGATTGCAGTGCGTATTGTGTATTGATGTCTGGGATCAGAGAGGCTGTAGAACAAGAAGGAAGGTTAGGAATCGGGACCTCCAGGTACCGTGAGGCTGGGCGAGAAGAAGTGTATGAAGTTCCTGGTTTTGTTTTTATGTTTGTTTGTTTGCTTGTTTTGTTTTTCATACGTTATTTATATTTCAAATGTTTTCCCCTTTCCAGACCTCCCCTTTGGGACCTCCCTATTCCCTCCCCCTCCCCCTGCCACTATGGGGGTATTCCCCCACCCACCCACTCTCATCTTCCCTCCTTGGCATTCTCCTATACTGGGGAATCTAACACCCTCAGGCCCAAGGGCCTCTGCTCCCCCTGATGTCTAACAAGACCCTCCTCTGCCGCATATGTGGCCAGCACCATGGGGCCCTCCATGTGTATTCTTTGGTTGGTGATCCAGTCTCTGTGAGTATCGAGGGGTCAGGCCAGTTGCCACTGTTGCTCCCTCCCTGGGGATGCAAACTCCCTCAGCTCCTTCAGTCCCTTCTCCAACTCCTCCCTCTGGGACCTCACACTCAGCCCTAGGGTTGCTGTGAAGTAACTCTTGGGTATTTCAAACTTTTGGGCTAATAACCACTTATCAGTGAGTACTTACTGTGTTCATTCTTTTGTGACTGCATTACCTGGCTCAGGATGATATCTTCAATATCATAACGAAGGTAACGAAGTTCCTGGTTTTGAAAAAAAATATGTTAATCCAACCCATCCTTGAGGATACATAGAAGCAGCTGGAGCCCCAGAAGCAATGGTTTCTTGCCTCCTTCATGGTATCCGATTGGATTCTAATTGTTAAATCATGTTATAAATTCATTCTCACTCTATACTGGCTTGGAAAGAAGGTGTTCGGGAATAGGTCATAGAATATTTCCCTGAATCATTCCATCACAGTGGGAAGATTGCCAACTGCCATAAACACCTGGCCAGTACTCTCTTTAACTGACCAGCTTTTGTTTAACTAAATTTTTGTGAAACATATTTGGTTTGGACATTGCAAATTTTTCATGCATAAATATGCTTTTATTTCTAGAAAAAAATCATTATTATGCCAGTTACAAGCAACAATAGTACTAACAAAAAAGGAAGACATGGGTTAGAATTCTGAGTGTACAGCTCCTAGGGTTCCTCTCCAGATGGAGCATCTAACCACTCAGAGTGTTTCTTCTCAACTGTAAGACCAAGAGAGAACCAAGTGCCTGTTGAACATTGCTGTACCATGAACACACTTAGCATCATGTGGTTTGCATAGCAAATATCTGGCTAAAATCTATAATGTCGTAGGAATGTGAGCAGTGCTTGACTGTGCAAAGAAGTTCCTTGTGAGGGGAAGGGGGCGAGAGATTTAAATGTGCAAAGGGGTTTTCTGTGTAAATGTCTACTTATTACTGATAAGTGTGGTCCATGAACCTTCTGATTAAGAAAAGGGATTTGCATGATTTTCGTAGCTCTCTGCTGTTCAGCAGAGGTGGGGGGAAGTGAGTGTTTGGCTCCCACGTGTGGTGTCTTCAACTAACAGACGTATCTCCTCCCAGCCTCAAGCCTTTGCCTGGCAGTGGCTCTGCTTCCTCTCCCTCTTCTCTAGGTCACTTCTCTGTGATCAGTGAGGACTTCCATTTCTATGTTAGATTTTCTTGATAGCCTGGCTTCTTCCATCTTCTTCCAAGGAGCCCTCACGGTGCCTTGAAAACTCTAGTCTTGGCATGCTTCAATGTACTCTATGGTAATAATGATAACTAAATTTTTTTTACTGCACTTATAGCCCAAGGTCTTTAAAGAACCTTGCCAGTAAACATTACCCCCACTTCAAAATGTTTTTAAGTAATAAATTGATTTTTCCTTTTTCATTTTGCTATTTGCACAGTATCTTGCTAAGAGAGCTAAGCGATAACTCAAGTCTGTCTGGGTTCAAAAGCAGCCCTCTTTGATGACTGAACTCCACTTCCCCTCAAGACCTTCACCTTCCACTGAAATATGTTTCTTCATTTTCAGGCCACTGAAGCATGGACTTCATCACTGTTTAATCTGCCACGCTCTTTGGGCATTGCGTGGTGACATTTTGAACAGCCCAGCTTCTTTCCTTCTCTCTGTCACCCCAAATAAGCCATCCTGTCAAGTTCAGTTTCTTTGGCTACCATTTCTTCAATCTGTCTTCTCTTCCCTCCATTGCTGGAATCTCACTAGTAAGATTATGCAGCTGCTTTCAGTTAAGTCCCCAAAAATTGACAAAACTAATGTGCATTGCCAGTTTCAACTCAACAGTTTTCTCTGCTACAACCACAGGGTGACAAGTTGCACTGAAAGGTGGAGTTAGCACATTATCCAGCAGGAGTGCATTTATTCTGAAGCTGCTCTACAGTAGCCACTCTATGGGGAGGCTCATATCCAATCTCTATCTCAAAAGGGCCCTGGTCTGAACACGAGTGTTCACATCTTTGAAACTTTGGTGAAGGTAAATAAAGGACCATTTACATCCAAGAGGTCATAGGGTATAAAACCATGTTATTAGATGGTCTGACTGTTGCTACAATGAAACACCATGACCAAAGCAACTTGGGGAGGAAAGGGTGTATTTCCTTCACAGTGTCACAGAACAGATCATCATTAAAAGCAGTGAGGGCAGGAACTCAAGCAGAACAGGAACCTAGAGGCAGGAGCTGATGCACAGGCCAGAGAGGGGTGCTGCTTACTGGCTTGCCCGTCATGGCTTGTTCAGCCTGCTTACTTATAGAACCCAGGACCACCAGCCTAGGGATTGCACCACTCACAGTGGGCTGGGCCCTCTCCGTCAATCACCAATTAAGAAAGTGCCCTGCCTGCAACATGATCTTATGGATGCATTTTTCTCAGTTGAGGCTCTCTCCTCCCAGATGACTTTTGTGTCAAGTTGGCATAGAATTACTCAGCACAGTCACCCATGACAACAGTTAAACTAGCATAATTGTGGAGGACTCAAGAAAAACCAAGGGTCCTGCCAAAGCCTTACACTGCTGGGAAGTGTGGCTGTGTAACCAGAAAATTGGAGTGAGAGCTGAAACACTAGGGACAACCGTTGACAGGAGTCACCAGTGTCTTGTAACAACACTAAATTCCCATTGGGAATTCATCTGTCATTCTGCCCAAAGCTGCTACCAAAACAATGACTAAGAAAAATTTAATAAGAGCTTTCTGAAAACAGACCCTCTCTTTGCAAGTGGACTTGAATCACATTAAATGTCTTTGGGCCATTGGGCATAGTCTGAGAGTAAAGACTGTGTGTTACAGGTAGCTTTTTTAATAAGTCTGGTTTCTCATGGAACTGTTTGAACCCCAAATTAAGTGTGATTGACACCTGCCCTGTCCTAGGCAAGTCTTAGGGTTCACGAACCATTTCATTTCTTTCCTTTGTCCTTATCCAGTTTGATTTGATTTTTGTGTTACTTTTAACTGACAGAGATCCAATTAGACAAGTATAGCAGAGAGAGAGAGAAGACAGAGCCAGATAGAGGGGCAGCAGCATTTCTATACATCTAACAAATCAGACAAGATTGTCTAGGCGGATTTACTTCAGGCAGAAAATCTAAACTAAATTCCAAATTTGAACTCATTTCCTATGTGATTGGAGATAAGTCACTGACTATCTCTGTACCTTAATTTCTTCTTGCAGAAAACGAGAAGAGTGACTGTTTCCACCTCACATCTAGGATTAGATAGAACAATTGCCCATTGGTCACATGGAGGTAATCTGAGAAGTCTGTGTGGTGGTGGGGGGGGGGCTGGAGAAGTAAAAGTAAGAATTTTCACTAAAAAAGAAAAAAAAAGGTGAATTTTTCCTCTTTGAAAAGTGAAACAATGGCATACAAAAAACAAATCAGGAGGAAGAACAGGTCCAAGGCTGAGCTTGGCAAGGAGCTAGAGAGGAATATAGAATGAGCTCCATCCTTGAGCTCCATCCAAAGGTGAGGAGAACACAGAATGAGGATAAGCAGAAGAAACACTTTAAGAAGTGCTGACTGGTTCATAAACCAGCCTCTCACATACAGGAGAGACCGAGGCAAAGGTGGCATTTGTGAGCATGGTCTGGTGCTAAGACCTGGAGCACAGGAAGCTGTAGTTTACTGGTGAGTGAGGAACGAGTGTGTAAGGAACAAAGGCAAAAACAGGGCTGGAGGTAGGGGAAGAAATATGGGGCAGTCCTTCTCACTCTGGGAGAACAATCAGCTTCTTCTCACAAGGGACTGTATCTTGTTTCTCTAAAAGCTCCTGAGGTGCTTTCCTGTGACTTGTGGTGTTTTCTCCTCCAGGTTGGAGGTGAAAAAAGTATTTTGCATACAAATCTCCATCTCTGGGTAGCAAATGCTAAAAATATGCACACAGTGATGGAATCTAAATCTCATCTCCTGTTCAGTGATGAAAGACAGAGGAAACAAATATGTATGCCTTGTTACTATAGGACAGGAACTTAGACACTAGCAAGATTTATGACAGAACCAAGACATCTGAGAGATGAACGAATGAGCCTAAAATATTCAAGGTACACTCAGACTGTATTAGAACATTTACCCGTACCTCTCAAGCTCTTTAAATATTCTAAGCTATGCATACAAAAATGTCTGCTATGCTAATCTCTTGTATTGGCAGAAATACGGAAGCAATCTTAACTGTCCATCAATAATGGAATAGTTAAAATCACTTGGGGCATATAAAGTCTATTTTAATGCTGTTTAAATGTCCTCTAAGAGTGAATTCATTTCATAATTTTAAAACACCTTCGGCGAGTAAGGTGGAACCCAGGGTCGTTTAGCATGCTGTGCACATTTCTACCACCAAGCTACATCATCACTCCTAAAATCTGTTATGTGCTACTCATACGGAGGAGTATGCCCAGAATCCTAGCACTTGGTAAGTAGAGGCAGGAAGAGTACAAGTTGGAGGCCAGCCTGGGCTATATAGTAAAACTATCCCAAGAAATAATGAAAAGGGGGTAGGAGAACTAATAATACTATAAAATATTGAAATATTCTATGTAGCATATGAAAAACTAAGCTATTTATTGATTTTATGGAAAGGCATTGATAGTGTAGAACCTTTAAATTGTAAAAACCTACAAATTGTCTATGTAATAGGTGTTTTGGTTTTTTGTTTTGAAACAGAGTCTCTTGTAGATCAGGCTAGCCTTAAGTATGTAGTCAAGGATGCCCTTGACCTCTTACGCTTTGTCTCTACATTCCAAGTGTTAAAGTTATGGGTGTGTATAGCCATACCCAGATTTAGAATTAATTTCTTTCTTTCTTTTTTAACTTTTAGACCAGGGATGTAGCTAAATTGGTAAGGTGCTTGCCTAGAACACAATCCAGCATTATATAAGCCATGTGAGATAGTCTTAAACTATAGCTTATGCATGTATGAAGTTCTCTAATATTAAAAAAACACTGTATTTTGAAAAGCCAACTTTTAAGAGCCCCTTTTCTGTATATTTGCCCTTGAACTGTTTATCAAGTGATTAAAATCCTTTCAACAAAGATTATGGACTGAATCAATACTGATAAGGTTCTGTATCATTCCAATTCAGCACAGAAACACTAAATGATTGGGGTGATAACTTCATTTAAAATTTTTTTTAAATGAGGCTGGAGAGATAGTTCAGTGACTATGAGCACTGGCTGCTCTTGCAAATGACCTGGGTTTGGTTCCCAGCACCAGTCAGGTGACTCACAACTGCCTCTAACTCTAGTTTCACGGGCTCCAATGCCCTCTTCTGGCCTCTGTAGACACCGCACACATGTGGTATCTTTTTGAAAAAAAAAAAAATCATTTCTTTACATTGGGACTCTCAAGTGTTTAAAATGTCATGTGCATGATGTACAGACCAGAAGAGTATGAGAATCTCATAAGCTAGATGAAAGTTAACCACTTGCTTTTTTTCTCCCTGACTTGGGTAAACTCGTCATCCATGCTTAAACCTGAAGCACATATGAGGTAAGTTTTGTTCTAAACAACTAGAAGATGCCAAAAGATTTCCTGAAGTATTGTCAGAAATTGGCATGACCAGTGTGGCCCATGGAGCAGCTGGGTAGAGAGTGGGCTGTCATGGTGTGTGTCAACTTAACACAAGCTAGAGTCAACAGGGAAGAGGGAACCTCTGTTCTGGTTTGGCCTGTATCAGACTGGCATGTGGGCAAGTGTTTGGGCATTTTCTTGATGAATGGTTGATGTGTGAGATCCCAGCATGCTGTAGGTGGTGCCATTTGAGCAGGTAGGTGTTTCTGGGTTGTATAAAAAAGCACACTGAGCAAGTCACGGAAGAACAAGCCAGTTATCAGTGTGCCCCCATTGTCTCTGCTTCAGTTCCTGCCTCAAGGCTCCTGCCTTGACTTCACTTCATGATGGACTTAACTGTCCATTGAAAGAGATCCTTTGTCCCCCAAGCTGCTTCTGGTAATTCTTTTTATCACATCAATAGAAAGCAAAGTAGGACCTGGACTTCAATAACGAATTTCTTGGTTTGATGGCATTGTGTCTCACAAATCCCTTAAGTGTGTTCCTATACAGATTGAACAGGTAACAAGAATGAAACTTCTTCCATAGGATTAGGGATGAGATTTCCATTTTTTATTGAAAAAGAGGTTTGTCCTAGAAATAAAAATTGGAGTCAATGTTAGAAGCAAAAGTGGGGCTCCCAACACACCACTGCAATAAATAGGGTATTTACATTGTGCCTCAAATCATCCATGCAACTGAGGACCTTGGCCAAGCACTGGGTGGGAAATGATTAATAAATTGACTTTTTAGATACCATCAGTCTTAGTTAGGATTTCACTGCTGTGAACAGATACCATGACCAAGGCAACTCTTATAAGGACAATTGGAGCTGGCTTACAGGTTCAGAGATTCAGTCCATTATCATCAAGGCAGGAACATGGCAGCATCTAGGCAGGCATGGTGCAGGAGGAGCTGAGGGTTCTACATCTTCATCTGAAGACTACTAGCCGAATACTGACTTCCAAGCAGCTAGGGTGAGGGTCTTAGAGCCCACACCCACAGTGACTCACCTACTCAAACAGGGCCACACCTTCAAATAGTGCCACTCCTGGGGTCAGCATATATAAACCATCACACCATCAGTCCTCTATTTAGACACAGCACCTGTGCTTGTCAATACTGACACTGTAGGAAGAGACTACCATAAACATGAGTCCTTTTGTTCATGTTAAATGTAGAACTGTCTCCTGTGTCTTGAGAAATTTCCATCATATGAAACTATATATTTTCTAAATAAGGAATTTAAGAGGACAATAATGTTGCTAAACTAAACAAATAAAAGAAGGAATCAGACAACCAGTCAGTTCAAGAAGCATAATGTTTAGTATCTAACTCAGATACACACATATTAAATAAGTCTGTCCCATGTTGTTCAAAATTCAGTTCTCCTGGGTCTCATTCTCTAACCCTGAAAAGCAAAATATGTGTTCTCCAGTGTCCTGTGAGGACGGGATGTGGGACAGCATGGGCATGTGACCTTGGGTGGCCAATCAGATGCGTAGGTTCAGACTCAGCTCAGAAGTAAGAACAGTAACCCAGCATCAACATCTGGTTTCTATGGAAACAGTGATGAAGTTGTCACTGCAAATGAAAGCTTTATCATGCTGTGTCCAGTAACACAGAAGCAGTGACCACTCCCACAGACTCAGTGAACACTGCCTGCCTGACTTCCTCATCCTGAACTTCCAAGTTCAGTCCTTGAGAGACCATTCTCTGCATGGGTCAACATCTCTTCAGTGCATTCCCTCTCTGTTTAAATTGTCCAGAATCATTTTTTTTCTGTTTACAGATGAAGGGGGATTTAGAGAAAGAAAAAGAAGAATGCAAACATTCAAACGCAATGCATATTCATCCTGCTCCAAGCAGCTTGGTGTCAGGAACACCGAGATGAGCAGGGAGCTTTGTGGCCCAGCTGTGCCACCCACTGCTGAGTGACCTGCTCACTTCAAGGGGCCAGCATGGCTTTAGTGTTATTCTCAGAACATTGTTTTGAATTTTAAATGAGTCAATACTGAGAACAGGGCCTAGTGCAGATTAAAAACCACATGAATGTTTAAAAACAAAAACAAAACACCACTTACAATGTCAAGTTACGTTTGGAGGCAAAGCCAGTCACCTGTGATATCACCTCATTGGCTCTTCCTCCAGGCATTAGGAAAGGCCTTGGAGGAGCCCTCAATGGGAAGTACATCATCCTGTGACTGACAAAGGCTAGAACAAGCTGATTACCTTCAATGTATTCATGCATTTTGCACTGCAGAATCTATTAAGCTGGTGAATTTTGCTGGTGTCCTTTTGAAGAGGAATGGGTGGTTGTTCAGAAAGTCTGTGCATTATAAACCAGCTCCCAGCCTGTTAATTAAGCTCCCAGAGTGGATTATTAATAGACTATGTAGAAAAGGTGCTCATGGGGTGATCAGGTGACTTGAATGGTGTTGTCAGATTAATGAAAGGGAGTTGGGGGCTTTTTGTTTTGGATTGCTTTGTTTTGAGACAGTGCTATATGCAGGCCAGGCTTTTTGAGCTCCTGACCTTCCTACCTCCAGCTCCCAAGAGCTGGGATTGCAAGTGTAGGTCAACATGCTTAGGCTATGGACTCCTAAGCCTGTGCATGCCAGGAATGCACCCTCTCCCCCAGCTGAACCACATGTCTAGCCCTCAAGAAGCTTTTTCTATTGGATCCAGTAGAATTCCACACTCTGGGGTAACAGCTTATAGATGCTTCAGTGATGAGAGGTAAGGTAATAAGCAGCACTGAAAGAAAGGAAAAGGCTGAATCTGTGACATGTGAGGCTGAGAACAGAACCAGAGACTGTAGCCAAGTACCAGGAGCTCAAAGGATGAAAGGAAGATGTTGGGGAGAAGTTTGCCTGGGGCTGGAGGCCCCTTCCAACTGATTCACTAGAGAGATAGTCTCAAAAAGTCTCCTCTTTGATTTGACTGTACTCTACCTACAAAACTGAGGGGAGGGATGCAAACGAAGAAAATATAGCAGGAATGAATATCAGTAGGACTTAGGATTCCTTCCGTCTACCTTGACCCATAGCAGAGAACTTCAAGACAGTCACCCACTAGAAACAAAGGAGCTGTAGGAAAAACTTCACCAATGTCAAAGACAGACATGTGGGTAAGAAACGTACACTCTTAAAGTCAAGGAAAGAGGAGCAAACTTGTTAAATCCTTCATGTGTCTCTTGGTAATAGGAAATACATGAAATAACTTACTAAGAAAAGGTTTGTGAAGCTGAAGAGATGGCTCAGCTGTTAAGATCCATAGCTGCTCTAGCAGAGAACAAAAGTTCAGGTCCCAGTACCTGCAGTGAGCAGCTCATAAATGCCTGTAACCCCGGCTTTACGAGGATCTGATACTCTCTCTGGCCTCTGCAGGCAAGTGTGTACACATATACTGGACACACACACACACACACATACACATACACACACATGACTGCATGTATATGTACACATGAACCTTGCATGGTGTTTAGCACCCAAGACAGGCAAATCCTTCTGTTGACAATTTGGAAAACTGATTTTGATAAATATTTTCTTGATAGCAGTGGTTGAATTTCAGGCAGGATTGGAGTCAGAAATTTGCAATGGAATCCAAAGATAGATAGGTAGGTAGATAGATAAATAGATAGATGATAGGCAGGTGCATTTCTCTAAAGACTTCCATTCATCTTTAAATCATTTAGCTCATTTGTTGTGCTTGAAATTAGATTTGTTCCTACCAAAGAGTAAATAAAGCAGTCAGCTCATTTAGTGCTTTTGGTTTTTTGTTTGTTTGTTTTGTTTTGTTTTGTTTTTAACAGCCACAGTGGCAGCTACTTTTATATCACTGAGTGAAATACCAGACAGACAGCCTGGCCTGCCTTGACTCTGCCTGCGAGGCAGGCCTTCAGAGAAGCAGGCAAAATGGCTCCCAACAGACAGACAGATGTTGAGGATGAAGGGTTAGTTTCAAAAGGTTCAATCCATCATGGAAAGAAAGGTGGCAAAAGTAAAACAAACTAATGCTCTCCTTGTAAGGACTCTTTAAACATGTCTCCTCTCATACAGAAGGCAACATAGAAAAACATCTGAAGGCTTGTTAAAAGTTAATGCTTACATCTTTTTACCCAAGGAGACAAAATAGATTCAAGAATTTTTAAAGCATTTATACATCTGACTTTACTGTCCAGTTAATCTTGGCAAACGAGGCATTTTCTCAGCTCCTATCCAGGTCTGTGTGTCTAGCTCCTAAGTTAAGGAACCACAATATTTGGGGGGTGATGTGTGGTCTTACTCTTTACCTCTCTGGTCTGTCCTACCTATTAAGTAAATGAACATAAAACCACAGTAAAGATAAGATACTGCGCAGCTCTCACCCAGTAAAATAGCCGACTCATTCTTTTTTGCCTTTCTGTTTTGCTGTTAGATCTTTGAGGAGAAGGCAGGGTGAAATTTCTAGGGCATAGAAAACCCTCTGTCGAGGCTGAATAAAGTTTCCTGGGTTGTCTCTCGTGTAAAACAGAATTTTAAATAAGAGATCGTTGACCGAGACCTTACAGCCTCCATAACCGATGGCTACGTGCTCCTAAACCACTAACCATGGCTTCTGCTCTGTTGATAGATTCTCGGCCCCTTCAGCTGAGATCTCTCTCCCTTGGTACCCGTTGCCAGAACAGAAGTAGCCCTCGAAAAACAAGTACATTTAGAACTGGAGTGGATTAGCTCTAAGAGTGTTACCTGGTAACCACCGACATGTTCGTCTGTGCTTGATGCTTTGCCAAGTCCCCTGGGTTTGTTTGTTAGCCGAAAGATTAAGAGTCCACTCTGTCTCCCTAGAATTTTAAATCTTGTTGGAGAAAGATAATTATCTCCCTTCAACAGTAATGATTAAACAAAACAACAAAAAAGTGGCCCTCAGTTTGTCCCAAGTTGACTTTTAAAATTTGACTGTGAATACAGTTTTAAATACTTGCTGTATTTCTCTATGCCTGTGTCCTACCAACAGTAATGACTAGATTTTTTTTTTCACCAAAGGGAGAGCAGGTTTCAAAACAATGTCTACCAAAGCAATGTCTGATTTACTTAGTATTAAGCAAAGACTTCAGTGTGGATGTCTGAATTATTTAAAGGGGCATGAAAGTAGAGAAAACCTGTTTTTTTTTTTTAATCTTTGCTGATCCAGAAACAGATAGAGATGGAGTCTGTTGCTGGTACCTGCTCGCTTCCTCGATAAGCTTGCCCGTGGTCATCACTGAGCCACAGTGAACCCCTCTGGTTCCAGTTCATTCCATTGTTTGGTCCTCTCCAAGCTTCAAACTATGTGTAATCTCTCTCCTGCCAATCAAGGGCTATGTGTGAGTAATCCTCAGGATGCCCTGAAAGAACTCCAATCAAACCCATAAACACGACTAAAAGCAAGGTTCCTTAGTCTTCTAGAGGGTTCCTGATCTTCTGAAGATACTTTGTTTGACAGGTAATCACCATATATAGTTAAGATGGTGACAGAATGTTTTGATAGATGGTTAGACTGGGCAATGGATGTGTGTATTATCTAACATGCTTATGGATTCTTTGCGCTAAGATTTAAAATCTATTTTCTTAGTAGTTTTCAAGTATACTGTGTATTGCCTTACAGATTATGTCTAATGGGTAATATTGAAATATCAATCCCTAGAGGCCAGTAGGATAAGTCCCGGGGATGGGAAGTGAGAAAATCTGGGGAGTATGTCCAAAAATAACCATGGTGGGGACAGTTCCAAGTTTATGTTGCCCAGGATGATAACTTTAGTTACAACAAGTAATCACACACTTGAAATCAGCTAGAGCAGGGTCTGAAGGTTCCAGCATGAAGAAATGGAAGCATGTCTTCAGCTTCCACTGGTTAGTGTGAACATGCAATATCATCTTTCTCTGTCTGGTTTATTTTACTTAATATCTATCCATGTTGCCACAAATGACAGGGTTTCAGACTTACCCACAGCTACACGATATTCCTTGGTATATACGTATTACCTTTTAATCCAGTCTTTGCCCACTGGATGTTGTAGTTGACTTTCTCTGTGTCTTGCAGATGTGACAAGGTTAAACATGGGAAATCAGGTGTCTTAGTCAGGGTTGCTATTCCTGCACAAACATCATGACCAAGAAGTAAGTTGAAGAGGAAAGGGTTTATTCAGCTTACACTTCCACACTGCTGTTCATCACCAAAGGAAGTCAGGACTGGAACTCAAGCAGGTCAGAAAACAGGAGCTGATGCAGAGGCCATGGAGGGATGTTCCTTACTGGCTTGCTTCTCCTGGCTTGCTCAGCCTGCTCTCTCATAGAGCCCAAGACTACCAGCCCAGGGATGGCACCACCCACAAGGGACCCTCCCCCCTTGATCACTAATTGAGAAAATGCCTTACAGCTGGATCTCATGGAGGCATTTTCTCAACTGAAGCTCCTTTCTCGGTGATAACTCCAGCTTGTGTCAGATTGACACAAACCCAGCCAGTACAGCAGGCATGTCTTCGACATACTGAGTGTCTTTGCTTTGTGTCAGTGCAGTCGGTAACTGGGCCACGTGGTAGATAACTGGGCCAATCAGAGGCTTGAGACCCCTACACTATTTTCCACTGGGCTGCACAAGTTTTTATTTCTACTAATTCCCCACTTTTCTGTGTTCTTGCCCACATTTGTTAGTTTTTCCACGACTTGATGATAGTCATCTTAAATAGAATAAACTCTCACTGTGACTATCTCCTTAATAATTAGTGATTTGAACAAATGTTTGCTTTTTATCTCAATTATTTATTTTGTTTATACCTGACTTACACTGTTACATAAAAACGTAAAACTTGTCTGTATTAATCAGGAGCCATATGATGCTGTAATACTTGAATATGTCATGTGATGTTTAAATCAGGCTAAATATGACTTATCTCCTCAAAGGCTAGCCACATCTTTACAGCAGGATCTGTCATGGTCTTCCCTTCCAGCTTTTTAAAATGCACGGCATGTTACTGTTGTCATAGCTACCTCGCTGTACACACCATACCTGAACAGCTCGCTGGTATCCTGTCACATGGCTAGTATCCTGTCACATGGCTGGTATTCTATCACATGGCTAGTATCCTGTCACATGGCTAGTATCCTGTCACATGGCTGGTATTCTATCTCATGGCTAGTATCCTGTCACATGGCTAGTATCCTGTCACATGGCTAGTATCCTGTCACATGGCTAGTATCCTGTCACATGGCTAGTATCCTGTCACATGGCTAGTATTCTATCCCATACCCATCAGGTATTTTATGTGTTCTTTTACCAACTGTCTCTATTCCAGTCATCTGCCTGTTTTTAATCAGATTATATGGGCACTTTGTGAATTGCCTATCCACGTAAGTTTTTACCTTGTTTATTTCATGACTCCCCACTTAGATATATTTTTACCGCAGCCCACAAGTGTTGGTTCATGTCTCCATTGTTGAATCTCTTGTCGCATTTGGTAGTTTACCTTTAAATTTTGTCTTGATCTGTTGGTTATTTAGCCACATATCCCCATGATTGCAAGTCCTAGTTCCATCCTGCTGTGGTGAGGAAGCACCTGACGATATAAATTCAGTCCTGTCAGATTCGTCAAGACCCTTTGTGTCATTGAGCAACTTCCAGATAGACTTGGAAGGAATATATAGTCTTCCTTTGGTGAAGAGTGTCCTGTGTGTGCACTTGACGTCATTGTTACTGGAGGTGTAGTTTAAGGCCAAGTTTTTCCTACTGACTTTCTTCGGATGATGTTCCCATTGTTGAAAGTGGGGTGCTGGAGCCCTCTGTTAGTGTAGAACTCTGGGCTTTCTTCAGATCTATTGGCATGGTTTAAACAGTTAAGTGCCGCAGTGCTGCACACATGTATGGTTACAGTTATTATGCCTTCAGTGAAGGCAACCTTCATCGCCATAGCGTGATTCTTCGGATACCTTTGTGTCGATTTTATGTGACAGTTTTTATTGAACACAAATGTAGTAGGTATTCTTATTTTCTTTTTTATTCCATTTTTATTAAGTAGATTTTTCTACTCCTTCAGTGTGAGTTGGAGTGTGCCTGGCTTACTTTTTTTTGTTTTTTAATGATGATAGCTCTTTACTGGATAGCTGGAATACTTTAATACATGTGGCAGATTTCTACTGTCAGTTCTTGAAAACAGATATGCACTCTGTAAACGGTAACTTGTATTATTGTTACAACAAGTTTAGCCCCTAACAAAATTTACGCAGTTAGAGATGGGAGAAAAAGATCCTTGAGTCAGAACAAGCGAACACTATAAGTATTGAGGTTTAGACTTTGATCCTAAAAAGAGTCCTGAAAATTGTATTTTTCTATATAATTATAAAGCATTTACTGGCATCTGCCTTTTACACAGATATCTGAAGCATTGTGTGTATGTGTGTGTGTGTATGTGTGTATATATGTGCGTGTGTCTGTGTGTGTGTATATATTTGTGTATATGTATGTGTGTGTCTGTGTGTATATAT
>JADRCH010000057.1:5096019-5116037 GCA_019843965.1 Rhynchomys soricoides
TGTGTATGTGTGTATGTATGTGTGTGTATGTATGTGCATGCCTGTGTGTGTGTGTGTGTGAGAGAGAGAGAGAGAGCCTGTGACATGGAGATGATAACTTATAATTCTTACTCTAGAATGCCACATAAAGGACAAGAAGGATATGAATTTAGAGTCATTTATTACCACAACAGCAAAGAGCAGTTTGCTTCCGAATAACGCTCCTAGAAAGAAGTGACATCAACTTTAAGTAATGAGGGAGACTGACTTTAATCACACCCCTTAGGAAATGGATGCAGGAGATTCAGGAGATTCAGGCCATCCTCTTCATAGTGAGTTTGAAACCAGCCTAGCCTGCTTGAGACCATATCTCAAAGAAACAAAGGAATTTTTAAGTAAATATGAGCAAAGAAAATATACTAAGCATGTGAACTTAAACAGAGAGACAACAGAAGCGTAGAAACAGACTACAAGATTCAGCCGTTGATTAATGTATTCATTTTACAATGTATACATTGTACAGGTGCTTTATGTTAAGATACAAGAATGAGCCCAGTTCTCAAGGGCTTCATCGTCGATTAGGAAAATACAGGAAAACAGATACATATAAAGTATATTAGGAGTATACAGAGCATGCCTGGTTACTTATGAGACAACTTTGGAGCACATTTCGAAAGAGACTCCATACAGAGTATTGTGACTGGTGGGCTGGGGAAAGGAAAGACAACAATTCCTTGTTACAGAGACAAAAGGAATCTTGCTTTTTTATCCAGAGTGTGCTAGCCCTAGCTATAAAGATCCTGCAGCTAAATAGATGTCCACACTGGCAGGCCTGACTTGCTAGAAATCAAAGTAAGACTCTGTGAACCTGGCATGCTCAGAAGGTATCCCGTGCACAGTGTAAGAAGGTGGCTTGCTGGTGTTGAGATGAGGGTGAAGAGAAGAAAGCACCCAAGGGACCGTGAGTGGACAGCTGGTGCTCACATGGACCTGATACCACAGGATAGCCTCCACCCTGCCAATCAAAAGTGCAGTCCACAGTGGATTTGGTCTCATCGTCTCAGCTCATTAGATCTAAGTGCCGGTATATCAACTGGACATTCACAAATTCTCTAAGCATGGGAGGTACAATCACTGGGAGATAGATCCTATGGAAATCCAAATCACAGAAATGGCCCAAAACTCAGCCACTGGAATGATCAGAGATAGACTATAAAAGTAAGCATATTTAATGTCTCTAAATTAAAACTATTTCAAGCATATAAGAAGATATCAAAACCAAACAAGGGGATGTCAGGAAAGAGCCAATCTCTATAAAAAGAACATGACAGATAATGGCACGTGTTTGGGACCAGTGATTTTCCCTTCCTTCAGAGGTTCAGTTCTTAATTGCTGACGTGGCAATCGCTTCCCATTCAGGAAGTCCACAGTGATATCTCCTCTAATTGAATCTTACTCTCTTCTCTCGCCTTAGGCTATTTAAATATATGAAAAATAGAAGCCAAAAATTGAGAGAGTAGCCTGAGAGTTCTAGAATATACCGCTCCCCCATGAGGAATTGCATCAGCAGGTTTACCAGCATCCACATGTCTGTGTGTCCGTACATTCATCTCTGCCTCTGCTCCCTCCTTGTCTTATGAATGCGTGCCTGCTGATGCATTTGGGGTTCTTTGAGGGGACACAGAATCAAATGAGCAGGAATCATTGACTTTTCCTGCTGACAAGAATGTTGACCTTTGATAGTTCCCTCCTTTTGTCAGGGTGGCCTGCTTAGAAGTCAAAGTTTTATGGAACCCTGTTTTGGAACTCCAATATTAATGAAAAATTCATGAACTCACATATTGCATAAGTCCAGCAGAGAAGTGTGAGCAGTGCCTTCTATTTATTTCCCCATCTGCCTGCATGATTCATGATTCCCCTCTGCCCCTTCTTCACTGGTGAAATCTCTACCAAGACATACTTCTATTGATTATATAAGTCCTTCTCTATCTACTCATTGCAAAGTTAGGACCATAGACTCTGTGTGTAAGAAACCCTCCGTCAATTAACCAGCCAATGAAAGTTACTCAGTACCTATAGACCCAAGTTCTGTCCTAATGGTAGTTCTACTTGTGAAGGGGCTGAAGACAGTCTAGTGCCACAACTATGGATCTGTGCTGCCACCTACTGACTGGAGTCCAAAGGTGCCTAAAAAAACAAACCAAACCAACATTCTAGAATCTCAGGATAGTCTTCCCAAAGGTTATTGAGACACCACCGATAGTGCTGAGGTGGAGAAGCTCTGCACTTAGCTCCCACATCATCATACTCTGCCCAGAAAGTCACTATGCTGAGTAAGGAATTAAACACTAATCTATATAGGGATAGCATTTAACTCTGACGCAAATGTAAGACCCTAAAAGCTGCACTTGGAACTGGCAGCCAGGTCAGATATTGTAGAATAAGTAGATGTTACTTATAATAAGTGTGTGAGTGTAGTTTGCTTTACGCTTATACTCAACAAGGACCGAAGGGTCAGAAACTGTATTCCTTGATTCAGTCAGACTCCTAGCTTAGCTATATTGAAGATGTTATGCTTTAATGTGTGAGCTTCTTCTGTTTTCAAATGAGAGTAACAATAGGATGTGTACATCTCCAGGTGTTACTGTGAGGACTGTATCAGTTAAGATTTTTGCAGAGTTACAAGCAGTTGTGAGCCCCCCAAACTAGGTGCTAGGAACCACACTGTTTTGTTTTGTTTTGTTTTGTTTGGGGGGGGGGAGGTTGGTTTGGTTTGGTTTGGTTTTGGCATTCTTAACCACTGAGGCATCTCTCCAGTCACAGAGACTGTTCACCTTACATGAAACTCATCATGACTCACTGGAAGGGGTGTGACAGAATTGAACTGCTGTGAACACCTCATGGGTAGAGACTTGTGGGTACATTTGAATGGAATTGATCCTGGCCATTAGCATATAATGGGTCCTCAGTAAATATCCTGTATTGGGTCTACCCATCACCCTGCAGTTCTGTTCCTGGCTCAAGTCTCCTTGTTTCCTTTGATGTCTAGAACAGAACAGTCTATCTTGGGAAACCAAGTCAGCTGGTTGACATACCTGAGACAGTGGAGAATGTTGTGTACATATCTTTCCAGAAGTTTCCTGAGCTGGTGCTTTCATTTCTAAGTCTCTTTGTTGAAACATATGCCTGTTCACATTCTCCCAGGAGTAAAGTCCGGGCTGCTGTTTTCTGAATCTGATATTACCACTGCAAGGGGATAATTCTCTCTGTGCCTATTGAGAACTGTTATGGTCATGTTTACACAACTGTAAATGAGCTGCTGAGTAAGAAAACACGGTGAACTCCTCTAGCCTCGCATGGCCCTTGCCTTCACCAAATCACCTTTTACTGAGAAATTTTGAAATGAAAACTCTTGAGTGAGGGAAGAGCACCATGGTGTGATTCTAGAAAGTGAGCTCACATTAAGTGTTGGTTCGGTGTCACAGATAAAAGACTCCCAGGAAACATCTAGGTCCTCTGGCTCTTCTTTCCACCTCCTTTTCCAAAATGAACCCAGCACCTCACACATGCTAGGTAAATGCTTTACTACTGAAGCACACCAACAGCCCCACGTCCGTGCAAGTTAAGTGTGGAGGACACCAGAGAGCAAAGGAAAGGAGGCAGATAATAGGTTCTTGTTGATGACTTGTGGGTCAAGCAAAGTCATGGTCTGTTAGGTAGCGGTTCTTACATGCATTTGGGCAAGTTAAATTTTTGCCTCCCTGTGACAGGCATGATGCCAGGTTGTAGGCCTACTTCCTGTGATCCACAGCAAGTTTGGGAGGCAGACAGATGTAACCAGCCATCTGGCAATGCGACAACATTCTCAGGAAGTACAGAGATCAGGGATCGATGCAAAAGCAAGAGGAATTTATTGTTCCACCTAGCTAGGGTCGTCCTGCACCCATAGGAGAGGCAGTGATCCCAGGCAGCCCGTTAGGCCAGCTTTTATACAATTTCACGGGTAGAATAGAGCAACAGCCACTAGGCACAATGTGATTGGCAGAACAGTGTGACTTTTAAACTGGGTGGCCTTAGGGAATGAGGTATCAGGGACTTCCCATATCTGCAGGTAGCCAATGGTCGGTCCACCCCTTGGTTTTTCTGAGGACTGTAATCAGCCTCTCCCTTCTGGCTTACAGGCTCTACCGACCTCTTCCTTCTGGGAGGGGAGGGGTCTTCATGTTCTGGGGCCTGGTGGAATTTTCCAACAGTCTTTAGTTAGCTGACCTCTTCATCTCGAGGCTCAGAATTGGCTTTTGGAAACCTCAGAACCAGTGACACACTTTCTCCAGCAAAGCCACACCTCCTAATCCTTTCAAATTGTACCACTCCCTGGTGACCGAGCCTTCAAATCTATGAGCCTGTTAGGGTCATTGTTATAAGGAGTACCACACCATCCATCTATCATGTCTGTCTGTCTGTCTGTCTGTCTATCTATCATCTGTCTTCCATTTATACATATATAGTTTTAAATATCTCTCTCTCTCTTTTTTTTTCTCTTCCTCTCTCTCTCTCTCCCCTCCCTCCCTCCCTCTGTCCCTCCCTCAGGGAGTTGGTAATCCTTTTAATCTTAACAAATTTCCAAAAATCCAACTTCTCATTTGGCTAGGTCTACAAGATCTACTTTTTCTTTCTGTTTAGTTTGGTCTTTATCATGTCTTGCTGTCTACTGGGCTTGGGATTGGCTTCTTTTTTTTTCTAGAGCTTTGGGGTTCTTATTTGAGATCACTGGCTTATTTACATTTGAGCTCTCTAATATTTGGGAAAAGTGGTTATAGTCATAAACTTCGTTCTTGACTGCCTTGCCTGTGTCCCAGAGGTTCTGGTAGGCAGTGACCTCATTCCCACTTGATTCTGGGGATGTTTAAATGGTCTCTTGAATTTCTTCAATGACTTGCCCACTGTTCATTCAAAAGTACATTGTCAATCTCCAAGTTCTTACATATGGGTGTTGGGGGTGGTAATCCTTGCTAGTTTTATTCCATTTGGTTTGAAAAGCATATTCATGAGGCAACCTGGGCTCAGAGAGACAAAAACTGCAGATTCTTTCTTGTGTGTGGGTCCTAGCATCTAAGCTAGATAGAGGTGAGGAAGATCAAGGAACCCGTGTCATGTAACAGTGAGAGGGAGAGTCCTGGGATGGGTGGGGCACATGTGGCACAGGTACCAGAGATGTCAGGGTAGGAATGAAAATGCCATCAAACCCTGCCCCTCTGTGGTAATTAAAAATCCGATTTAAAAGGTTAAAGCTGAATATAAAACAATTTTTGGAAGAATGCTTCCATCTAGTGGTCAAGCAGAGAAATTCACTTAGGCTTGACTGTGCTTCCTGAATCTGCACCTGTTTTATAGTTTCCTATTCAGTAAAAGTTATACTTTTTTTTTTTTCCACTCAGTTTTCAGGCTTCCAAAAGATTTATTCTCAGACTTGGCCCGATTCCCAAAGAAGCAATTCCTCCAGGGCAAAGCATGATATGTATCTGTTAAACATTTGCTATGTTTTATCTCCGTTGATACTAACACTCCGGGCACGGCTCTCTTCCTTGCATGTGTACTTGTGTGCGCCTGGAAGGTTTGATGATGTCACAGACCCTTGAAGACTGAGCAGTCAGCATGAACAGTCAGACTCTGACGGTGGTTCTTACGGCTGGGTGTGGACTCTCCATCTGCCTCTTAACATGGCCATGCCCATGCATCTAAGGCACCAGTCTCTTGACACGGCCATGCTCATGGATCTGAGGTACCTGTTCCTTGGCATGGCAATACATTTGCTCACCCTATAGTTTTAAAATCACATTATACAATTGAAATATACTTTTCTGTAATTTGCTAATAGTTTTTCTATCTGCCCTCATCACAAAGTTGTAAATTCAAAGGCTCAAGACTTTATCTTTACTGTGACCTTGTCCAAAATGATATACCTGGTCCATTCATGGTGCTTTGTAAACAGGTGTACACGAAAAAGACTAACAACCCAGGAGACAGTGCTGAGGGAAACCCGTGCTTTCCCAGAAGAAACCCTTACCCTTCCCAGAAGGGTAAGGACCACAGGAGTGCAGAATTTTTATGGCAGAGGTGTGAACCCCTCAAGCATTTAACAGACAAAGGAAATGTGTGTGGTAAGTCCACAGTGGTGAGTCAGGAAAGTCTGGGAAGACACAAGGTTCAGAGGAAGACAGAGTCAGTCAGTAGATGCAGGCAGGTAAGACGACTGGGATGGTGAACACTGGGTAGTTTTCAAAACGATTTAGATAGAATTTTATAAATTGAAGATTAGCAATAGGCTAAAAGGAAGGCTAAGCCTCAGGGACCAGCAGGGACAAGCCTCCAGGAGGTGCTGAGAGCTGAGGGATTATAGATTTTAACAATGGTCATGGCACACAGGGTTTGTATATATTTCTTTTTTGTTTGTTTAATTTTGAATATTTTATTCTGATGCATTTTATGAACTTTATGTGATATGTTTGTTTCTCTCCTCTTCCCCAGCTCTTCCCATCATCAGTCTCTTCCTCTTCTCCCTCCCATCCCACACAACTTTGAGACTTCTTCTCCCCACAACACCCATCAAGGCCAGTTTCTGTTGTCGAGCTAATCTCAGGAGAGAGATGAGCCATGATATGTGATTGGCCCACTCGGACTGACATCATTAGAGAAAACTGACTCTCCTGATCCTAGAAGCATCTTATCAAATAACTCTCCAACTAATCATGGGAGGTTTGCTCCTCCTTCCATTCTACACTGGGATTTTGTCCGACTGGGGCTTGCACAGGTCTTGTGCATGTTGTCACTATTACCGTGAGTTCATATGTTCGACTGTCCTGTTGTATTTGGAAAACCCTGCTTCTCTGATGCTATCCACCACCTCTCAGACTTACAATATTTCTATTCCCTCTTTCTGAAAGCTCTGATGGGAGGGATGTGTTTATATGTCCCATTTGGGACTAAGCACTCCACGGTTCTTTATTGTCTGCACAATGACCACTTGGGAATCTTCCATCTCCTACCATCTCCTGTGAGCAGCTTCTCTGATGATGGTTGAGGGCTGCTCTGATCTATAGGCATAACAATAAATCAGGAGTTGTTTTCAATGATATATGCCCAATGGTCCAACAGTGGCACAAATGCTTTGGGAATAACCAACCACTCTCTGTTTGGATGAGGAAAGACCTATTTAGGCAGAACCCATTTCTGGCACTGTAAAAGGGGACAGTAACCTGTAGCTAGCTATGTCATAGGCCTTAGGGGAAAAGCCAATACTGCTAAATGGTTCCACAGATCACAAAGGAGTCCTGACCTTGAGTGACAATAGGGAAATAGAAGACTACTGAACTATAAACTTGATAATACTAGAATAAATAATACAAAATACAACAATGTAGACTTCTTTACTTGTGTTTTAAAACAGGCAGTAGTGCTTGAATCTTCTCCCTCGCTCCTTGAACTATTCCAAGTGTTCTAAGCACTTTTGGAATATTAATTGGGCAGCATAACCATGGTTGGTTCTGTGGTTTAAAAAAAGATAAACAAGAACAAAAGAACTAGAGCAAATTTCTCTCAATAGACGTCATCACTTTCACATAGCAAAAGCTACCAACAGTTCCTCAGGCGTGCAATGTCCCCAGCTGTTCCTTGTCATCTCTCTGTGCCTGATGCATTCCCAACTTCCTGTTGTCATCTGTCTGTCCCCTGTCTGCCCAGTCCAACCTCCATCCCTTCCACCCTCTTTTTACATATGTGGTCCAAATCCCATGATCTAGAGAGCAGTGACTGACTCTCACATTGAGAAAAATAGGAAGCAAGGAGAGTCTTATGCTCACACATAAGCACTAGGGGAACCAGGAATGTTAAACATGCAGAGTTGTCTCTTCAAAGGCAGAGATGTGTAGCACGTTTTCTGCCCAGAAGACTTGGAGTAAAGGTGGCTAATAGCCTGGTGACCTTTGTGCTATCTGTGTGGCAAAGGCCACATCAGATCCTCCCTCACACCCTTATCATGAGTCTGGTTTTCTTAGCCAATCCGTCAAACCCATCTTTGGTGGAAAGATGTCACAGGTAGGTCACAAAAAGTTTCCGTGTAGCCATAGCGTTAGCTTTATTGTTCATTCAGGATTGAGTTGGCTTTCACTGGGGAATTGTTTCACCAAGTGGTGCTGTGCTTAAATATTCCTAAAATAAACTCCTCGGCACCCAGACTCTTGAAGTCTGAACCAACAGCAGCTACTGAGCCGTGCTGAACTGAGCTTTCTTCTTGCCTCTTGCAGATCAACATTCTGCGGCTGTGGTGTTTCCAGAGATGGTGGTAACTGCCCCTTTCTGTACAACCTAAGCTTCAGGACAGTTCCTAAACTACTACTGAAGTCACCCCCCCAGCCCACATCTATAAAATTCTAGCAAATGAGTGTATGTTCACTGGAGGTTTCTTGGGAGATATGGTATTTATAAACAAACTACTCCAGAATAAAGCCAGTCTACCAACTGTGTACATCCAAACACACACGCATGCATGCACATAGTCATGCACACGCACATGCACACACACGCAAACACACATGTGCGTGCACACTTGCGTGCGCACATGCGCATGCGTGCACACACACACACTTCAGGGGGTGGTGTCTGCAGTCCCCACAGGAAGAGCCAAGTTAAGATATTGAAGACATATCTCATTCCCTTAGCTTATGCCCTTAACCTTTTTTACCTCACGTGACAGCCGCCTAGCGAGGGACTCCCCTTCCTCCCTCTAACCAGCTTTTTCTAAACCCCAAATTTCCCACCATATGAATAATAGTCTTGCCATTCCTACATTTAAAAAGACACTGATAATTATTAGCACCTAAAGTATTAAATATTAAATCACAATGTCAGATTGGCAGATAAGACCCTATGAACTATGCCTCCGGCCTCTTTCTGTTTCTATCTGCTTTTTATCCTGAGCTCGCTCTTCCAGCTAGAGTGACAGTCGTCTCTCTTCTCAGCTTCCCAACTGTATCATGGCCTCTCCCAGGCATTTGATTTTATGCCCCAAGCAACTTCTTTGGTAACGCAAGTCTTCCTTGCTTATCCTTAAAGAGAATACCCACTTAGTTCTCCCCAGACAACATCTCAGGGTCTTCCCAAGATACTCTGTCCATCCCAAGTCACCTATGTAACAGCAATTTATGCACTAGCAAAGTGTGGATCCCTTGGGCAGAATGCCCTTCTGTTCCCTTGGGCAGAGTATCCCTCCGTACCTTCCGGCCTCTAAGCTCGGCTCCTGAAACTGAATGTCATGACTCTATAGGGAGTCATGAAATCGAAGCTAGAAGTCATGAACACTCTGGCAACATGAAAAGGATTCCGAATGTGTAGTAACTGAAGTTCTATTCAAAGTCAAATGCATAACAAGCCAGGATGTGGGTGGCAGTGCTCATGTGTTGTTCCGAGGGACGTCACTGTGGCCTAGGTTCTGAACCCATGCATGTACGCGCGCGCGCACACACACACACACACACACACACACACACACACACGATTTGCACTGCACATGCAATTGTGTGACACAGCAGCGAGGAATGCTGCCTGAAACATGATGGCTCAGATTTGACACTCATATGTTGTGAGTTGTGCTTTTTCTGCTGCCTCCTACAAAGTCTTCTCTCACAGAAACACAATGGTTTGACTTACAAAAAACACAGACTCTCAGTATTTTCCTATTGCTTCTCCGTCTGTATCAGACCAGTATGCCTTGGCGTTCCATTGCATTGGAGTGTTTGATCTTGAACAGTAGTTTGCGTTGCTTTCTTGGTCTTTCATGAAAGACCATGAAACTGAATGTTGGCTCACGGGTACAGTGCTGTCTCTCATGATTTCTTCAGTGGCCCTAAATAGACTTTTACAGTGTATATAATGCACAGCAGCCTTCTCAGCGTGGACCATTGCAGCACCAAAGCACAGAACAACTCTGAACAATACCAGAGACGCCCCATAGTATCCAATAGTCAACTAATGTTTAGTTATTTATATAAAAATCTCAGTAAAGACATCCCTTTGCAAATGGCAAAATTATATTTACCAAAGAAATGCTTTATAATAAATTTCTAACAAGATCTTTTAAACTTTTACAGGTTATTATTATGGTTGGGCTCCAAGCATGTGGTGAACAGAGGGCAGTTGATGGAGCTGCTTCTCTTCTCACCTTTATCTGGGCTCTAGGACTCAAACTCAGGTCACAAGGATTGTATAGCAAGCGCCTTAACCCATTGGACCATCTCCCTCACCCTCTTTACGACTTATGATTGGTAAATACTTTCACTTGTACACCACTTAATGTACATATATGCCCAAGGTCTTGCAAATCTTTCTTGGGTTAAAAGATGAGGTCAAGAATGGAAGATATTTAAGAAGCCCTGCCTCTTGTATGCTTGATGGATGGCATGTGCTTAGTCAGTCCAGGTTAAAAGGATTTGCATCAAAACTAACGTTCTCCGTTGGAGACTCTAATTTGTTTCCTTTCACCCTTTTGCTTTGGTTCTCTTGCTTCTGTTCTCTCAGCTTTGGATTCTGGACTTTTGAACATTCCTTTTTTCCTGGTTAGTTCTTCTGAATGTCCTTCCGTTTGCTCAGTGCTTCACTATCACTCTGCCCTCTGATTTCCGTGAGTGGCTGGCACCATGTGGGACTTAGATGGCCAGGGTCAGTGGTTCACTGACCAGTGCAGATGGACACATAGGCTGATGGGAGTGAATGGTTTCCTTCATCCATTCCAGTCTCACAGAGTGACCTAGAGAAGTTACAAGAAAGAAGTAAATGAAAGAAGGGGGGGGTGTGTTACACTTTTTCTGCTCCCTGATGTCATGGCTACCTCAGAAACTTACTTATCTCATTAGAAGAGAGGAAGTCTGCCTCTCTGTGTCCCCACTGGGAAAGAAAACACCTCGGTTGTAGTCATCGCTGTCAACCACATTGCACTGGAAGGACACAGTGGGGAGAAAGGCAGAGGAGATGTGGAGAGAGCCTGACCCTGCGTGACCTCCTTTTGGTTTAAAGTAGGAAAGGCAGCTTCCCAGTTCTGCCCCGACCTTTAAAGGAAAAAACATCTCCACTGCAGAACGCGGAACAATGTGGACACTGTGAGAATGTTGTTGTTTGTGTATCTGATGGAACACAGAGAGACTTTGTTGAGTGTTCTGCCACTTAGAATTCTGAATCGATGTTCACTGTCTCATTCCTACGACTAATTTGATCAACAGCAGGAGAGCGTCCTTCTCTTTGAACAGAAAATTCTCACATTGACTCCTTGCTGTTTTTTTTCCTGTAAAAGTAAAAACTTTAACTTATGTCTAACCTAGGATTTCCCTAGATTGCCCAAAGTAGGCCCCATCACCTACCATGGACCTGATCCCCTGATCATGGTGCTTGATAATGAAAGAAACTAAAGAACAAGAAGATGCCCAGGAGATACAGACCCTGGGAATTATAACAGAAATCACATGTTAGCTCTTCTTTCACAGAAGAGTAAAGGCCCTAAGATGATAGTGCTTCCATCCTAATGGGGAAAAAGAAAATAGTTATTTTATTTTTGAAAAAAAAAATTATTTTTAAATTATGCATACGTGTCTGAATCTGGGTATATACGCTCATGGAAACCAGGAAAGGGCTTTGGATCCCCTGGCACTGGAGTTACAGGGGGCAGTGAGCTGCCTGGTGTGGGTGCTGGCCCCTTGACCAGGGTCCTCTGTAAGAACTGAACAGTGAGCCATATCTCCAACCCTTAAAAGTTTTATTCATGAGTCCACAAGAGCCAAGGTTATGGAGAAACCAGAAAAGCTGACTGCAGGAGGGGCAGCTCCTCCGCAGGAAGGTTGACCCATGCATGGTTTCACCTTTGGTAGTGCAAAGGGTGGACCCTCAAAAAGCAGCCATGAAGAAAGCAATTGAGGTGCAAACCAAAAGCAAAGAGGACAATTCATAGTTACTGGGAACTCAAGAGGTGAGAGTTCTCACAGCCACAAGACCTTTCCAGGAGCCTGTAAATGGCTTTAATAGATATGAGGGTATAATAGCTCATCTTGGCTGTCAGCTAGACTGGACCTGGAATCAACTAAAATGCAAGGCACTGTAAATGGATTTTAATAAACTCTATTAGTTATTAATTAGACCTGCTAGCTCCCCAATAACCGAGGCAGAGTCCTATAGATTTTTAAAGTCAGCTTTAGCACAATTACTGGGCGAAATGCCCCTAATCTATTTTTCTATACACTAGACTATTAATTCCCCAGACTATTAATTCTCAAGTACGTGTTGCATGAGTCTCGCCCGGGTTATTTTTGCTGCATCAGCCACTTCTCCTGGCCCATCTCCTCACGGTGGTCTCCTTCCTCCTCCACTCTCCTGCCTCTCTCCTCTCTCTGTCCCTACCTGTGACCTCCCAGCCCCGTAACTGAATCCCCTCCCACCTCTATTCTCCCCAGTAATTGGCTGTAGCCACTTTTATTTAACCAATAGCTTTAAATTTGGGAGCAAGGTTTACACAACAAAAAAATGTAGGCAATCCCTCCACTGGAGGTAATCAGGTCTTGAGGGCCCGTATTTAGCATTTGAATACACAGCAGCATCAGACCAACCTCTAACAAGGCACTGGACACCCCTATAAAGAGCTTTCTGGATCAAATCTTTTAAAGTAGGAAGGCCCATCCCGTTTGTGAACTGTCCCTTCTGGTGACAGCCTAGGTAAAAAGACATGGAAGAAAGAGACTTTCTTCTCCTGCCTGTTCTTTATACTGCTGGCGATTTCAGAGATCCTGCTGCTGTTGCTGAGTTCCTTCACTGATGTGTTTGAGTTTCCAACACAGACTGAGACTCTAGGAATCTTCTAGACCTCCAAGTCAAGGGTCTGATGAGACATCCTCTTGTAAGCTAAGCAACTACTGGATGCTGGACCTCTACAGTATAAGGCAGCCATTGTCGGACTATCTAGATCATATTGTGTAAGCCAAAATAAATCTTTTGCTAGTCTAAGCTGCTTTTGGTCTTGGTATTTTATCTCAGCACCAGAAAAAAAATAACTAATACACGGGGCGAAGTAGAAGACAGAGCATCTTGACTAGTATTCTCTGGAAAGGAACCAGAACCCGCCCTCTTGCTTCCAGCACTACCCCCCAGAGGTGTGACAAAAGACTATAGATTTCAGGGGAGGCAAATGACTTGCCCTTCAGAGGGCAGAGACAGTAGAGAGAAGGGCTAAGGAGGCTGGCCTGCCTGAAGTTTTTCGTGGTGGGTTTGTTTTTAATCTACACATTCCGTTTTCCGTTTGCAATTTCAGGCTCATAACTTGCACCTGAAGGCAAGCAGTAGGAAACAGCATAGCTCTTCCCTAAAGCAGATCACAGCCTTCCTGTCTGGAAGTTAGCTGGCTGTCAGGAGCTCCCTGACCTGCTTATCTGAGTAAGACTTTCCATATTCCGGAAAGGTTCTGCTCCACACCCTGGAGGAAAGAATGTTCTATAGAGAGACTAAGAGGAATTTGAAACACCCCGCCTATTAGGTTTGCATGGTACCTTTTAATTCAATCTCACTCTAACGTTGTTGGCCATGCTTGAGCAGCGCGGATGCAGTAAAATCCTCATAACTCAGTGAACCATGTTCCGAGAACTTCCCAATAGTTTAGCACATGGAGACTCTTGGAAGGCATTAGAAGCCTTCTCAGAGGGCATGGAAGTGCCACACCTCTTCCCGTGCCTGATGTACCATTTCCTTGGCATCCTTGGTAACCAGTGAGCATATTACTCTAAACTGGGAGCCACTTGTGTCAATCAGCTTTCTGTTGCTGTAACAAATACATGTGATGGTTGACTTGTAAAGAGAAAGATTGATTTTCACTTAGAGTTTGCAAGGTTTCGTTTCCTGTCCATAGCTACTCATCTCGTAGCCAGGAATCAAAGAAAAGGAAGGGGGTCCACCAATCCTCCTCCAGGATATCCTGCCAGTGATTTTAAATATCTACCGTTGGGATTACCTTTTAAATTTTACATCACCTACCCATATTGCAAAGCTTGAAACCAAGCCTTTAATCTATGGGGCTAAGAGAAACATTCAAGAGCAAACCTACAGCACCACAGGCAAAACAATCAAATCCAAGGAAGCCGTATTTGTGGGAACCCCATTTGTAGCTCATTAGTCAGTATGTTAATTAGCTTTTGCATCATTGTAACCTAGAGAGTTGATGGAAACAACTGAAGGGAAACAAGGCTTGTTTGGGCTCATACGTTAAGAGAATGTTAGTCCCTCATGGTGGAGAAAGCATGTTGAAACATTTCCATAGTGACAGAAGTATAGGGTGGAGACTCTTCACATTATGGTCGACCAAGAGGAAGAGAGCAAGAGCCAAGGAGCAATAATTTTAAGAGCCCTACACCTAGTGACCTACTTTTGCTATGTAGGTTGGAACTTCCCAGATAGCACCATCATTTGGTGGGGATGGAGCATCGGAAAAGGAGTTTGTGAGAGATGTGTCACATTCATGCATAATGACATCTGTGAGTTGATGTTTATCCACCCTTTACCACTGAATGTGGAATATGGTTCTGTCTGCAAGCCAGGAGTAAGTCAGAATGTACTGAAGCATGGTGGCTTTTAGTTATCAATTGAATGACTTAGATGCTTGATAGAAGAAAGGTCATCTTTATTGAGGAGGGATAGAATGTATGTCATTTAAACTGTTTGGTGAGCCAATCTCTGTCATAACCAAGAGCTAAATGATGAGCTCTTATTGCACAGGAAAGAAAATACCATGTGTCAGCATTTTGTCTAAGTTCCGCCCCACAGTTACCTGGCAACAGCCAGGTATGCCTGACTCACTATAAAAGGGGCTGCTTGTCCCCTCCTCTCTCTCTTGCTCTTGTTCTTGACTTCCTGCTCCCACTCTCTCCCCATTTCTTTCCACCCCCCACCCCCTCCTCTCTCCCTCTCTCTGCCTTTCTCTGCCTCTACTACCCTCTCCCTGAATGAACTCTGTTCTATACTATACCGTCGCGTGCCTGGTCCCTCAGGGGGAAGGGATGCCTCTGCCTGGGCCCGCTGAGGCACCTGTTCCTCACCACACCTCCATCGTAACATATCCCCTCTCTCTTTATCTTTTTATAAATCTTTTTATAAACACACCACCATGAAGATTAGAACCACCACTTACCACCACTTATAGTGTGTTTGGGGGGAATTTTTATTCTAAGTTATCTGCTAAGTCAATCTTCACTTTTAGAAATAGCAAAAGAGAGAGAGAGGGAAAAAAGGGAATAGCCGGAGAGATGTTTTAGCATTCAAGAGCACTCATTGCTCTTGCAGAGGACCCGGATTCAATTCCAGCTTCCACATGATGATTCACGATCATCTATAACTTTAGTTCCAGGCGACATTGTGCCCTCTTCTGACCTGTGTAGGAACTAGCACTGCACACATACAGTGCACATACACACATGTGGGCAATTCACCCATACACATAAAACATTGCATGTATGTGGTGCACACACACATGTAGGCAGTATATCCATATGCATCTACATAAGTTAAGAATAATTTTTTAAAAAACAGTATTACCTATCATAATTTGGTTAATTATTACAAATAGGGGGGAAGCCTAGGAAATTATGTCAACTGAAAACAAAGTAGGACATGATGAACGGAGAGAGGTTTCTAGTAACATTTCCCTCTACGCCCATTATCTCTTAAGATGATGGTCTCGGCCATGTAGGATAAAAAAATCTATGAAATTTGATATTTAACTAGGGTAACACTGGTTTATCTATTAGCAAAAATATGTATTTTATTTATGTTTTCTGTTCACATTCACTCAGACTTAAAATTTTTGACAAGAGAAAGGATGTGCACAACTTCAAACCTACATCTAATTATGCCCTCTCTCGATCATAGCCGTAAGACGTACTCTCATGGTCTCCCATTGATGCAGTTGTACGCATGCCCACGCCAAAGCAAGCATGGCAGTGGTAAGCTTTTTTCCTTTTTCTTAAGCAGCCGGCACCACACAGTTTTGAATACATGTTAAGATGTGGTATCTTTGAATAAAATCTGTTGCTACTTCATCCAACAATGAGATAACACGATAATTCGTCCTTGTGTGATAATCTGGGAATCTTATCCACTACAGGGAAGGTGGTGGTTTGAATGAAAATGGCTCCATAGACTCATATATTTGAATGTGTGGTTCCTGGTTTATGGAACTGTTAGGGAAGGATTAGGAGGTGTGGCCTGTTAGAGGGGTGTGTAACTGAAGTCCACACCAGGCCCAGTCTCCTTCTGTCTGCCTCCGGCTTGCACATCAGGATGTAAGCTCACAGCTACTGCCTCAGTGCCATGCCTCTCTACTTCTCAAGATGATGGTCAAGAAGTCACCCTTGTCTGTGACCCTTAAAATTGTAAGCAATATTCCAATTAAATAAATGCTTCCCTTTATAAGTTGTGTTGGTCATGGTATCTCTTCACAGCGATAGATAAGTAACTAAGACATTTGCGTAGGGAAAAACTAGCTCACAGGGGCATAATGTTCCATTTTGAACACTTGAAAACTTCTTTTAGATTCTTCTTTTAAATGATGAGGTTTGGATAAACAGTTTTCAAAGCAGTTCTATATACTGATGTATTGATTTTTAGTGAAAACTCAATACATATAGCCCACACTTATTGTCGTGGCCAGAACATGACAAGAATCAACTTCAGGAAGGAAAGGGCTATTTTGTTTTATGGTTTGAGGGGACACGGTCCATCATGGAGGGGAGAATGTGGCAGCAGGCATGCCATGGTGGCCACATTACAGTGGGACTCCGCACCTCACATCCTGGAGGAACAGGAAGCAGAGAGGAGGCAGTTAGTGGGTCTGGATTGTAAAATCTTGATACCCATCCCCAGTGATCCACTTCCTTCAGTGAAGGTCCTTCTTACAGGTTCACAACTTTACAAAACTAACACTACTCTGGTTGGAGGCAGGTGTACAAATGTGTGAGCCTGTGGGGACAGTTCATTCTCAGACCACACACAGCTAATGAAAGACTGCTAAAGCAGAAACTTCTGGTTTCTTTGGAAAGTCAGTTGTGTCGGATGGTGTTTTGCTGGGGCAAACACCTGAAGGAGTGTTTTCCTAAAGCAGACACAGGAGAGAGGACGTTCTGCTAAAGCAAGCACGTGAGAGGACACGTGATGAAGGAGTCTTCGCTAATGATATACATGTATTGATTCACCTTACACGGCATTGTTGAGCTGCATTTGTCAGGAATCCATAGAGAAAAAACTTCTGGTGATGTGCTGATGCTTCTGTGGACTTGGACTGATTGGCAGAGTGATGTCAGCTGATATAGACTCATGTGGAATTTTGCTAAGACAGACTCACATGCTGAGGCAAGACCTGCTGCTTCCTTTCTGACTATTTCTGGTTCTGAATAATGAAAGCAATCTCTCCATCCGGTCATTCTTTCCTATATTTCCTTTTCAACTGAAGGCAGTGTCCTGGCTGGTTTTATGTCAACTTGACACTGGCTACCATCACCTGAGAGGAGGAACTCTCAACTGAGAAAATGTCTCTATAAGGTCAGGCTCTAGGTAGACCTACAGAGTATTTTCCTAATTAGTGATTGATGGGGTGAAGGGCAGCCCATTGTGGCTGGGCTGGTGGTCCTGAGTTCTGTGATAAAGCAGAATGAATGAATGAATGAATGAATGAGCAGGCCAGGAAGCAGCACTCTTCTGTGGCCTCTGTATCAGCTCCTTCCTCCAGGTTCCTTGAGTGATGAGCTGTGCTATGGAAGGATTATCCAAACAGGCCCTTTCCTCCCCAACTTGCTTTTGGTTATTGTGTCTCATCACAGCAATAGTTACCTTGACTACCACAGGCAGCTTTCTTTCCCATGTGCCTTCTACCATGGGAAGGTGGATAAGCTACACACACACACACACATACACACACACACGAATGAAAGAATGAAATTGCTAAGGTTTGGTGTTCCAATGCATAATGCTGAGAGGAAAAAAAATCAATCAATCAATAAACAAAATAAACGTGAGTGTATGTACATTCTAGAAACACGGTGCTGGACATTGTACATCCCAGCAGTGTTTTTGCTTTCTGCTGACCTGAACAGTGGTGGCATGGAAATTATGCAGTTTGCAGGTAATAAGCTTTAAGGTGTTCAGTTTTTTTTCATTGGGTGTAAACACGTGTATTTAGACATCAGTCTGAACAACTGCAAGGTTTTCTTTCTTTCCTGAATCTGTGCGCTGGTGAAGAGGCAAGAGGCAAATCTTCCCTAGGACATCAGTGGTGGAAAACCCTCCGTCCGGCCACGCCCATTGCCAGGAGCTCCTCCTTCTCACCAGCCCTGCCTACTCTTACTCCGAAAGCGTGAAGCGCCCGCGTTGTGGCTTTTTGTCCCTCTCGGCGACCCGTCCTTCAGACGGTTGTGGCGGCCGCCATGGAGGCGAGCGGACCTTGAGGAGAGGCCGGGCTGGGCCGGCGGCCTGCAGCCACGAGCGGCGGAGGCCGCAAGCACGCAGCGGGGGAGGCAGGCGCGAGCCGGAACGCTGCGGGAGGCTCGGCATTCCGTGTGTGCTTCGGCTGCGGAGCTGCCGCTCCTGCCTCCCGCCCCGGCTCTGACCGCAGTCATGGCGGGCGGGCACTGCGGCAGCTTCGCCGCGGCGTCGGCCAGCAGTGGGGAAATAGTGCAGCTGAATGTGGGGGGGACCAGGTGAGCCCGCGGCTGCGCGGGGACAGTGGGTGGGACACCCGCTGCTGCTGGGGTGGCATGTGCAAGCCCAGGTGCTGCAGCCGGGGCGGCGTCTGCACGGCCAGGTGGGATACCCGAGACACGCAGGGACAATTCTGCATGATCCAAGCAGCCTTGTGCATTCTTCAGAGGCTGGTCCCAAAACGAGTGCTTAGACTGCTAAAATAAGAGTCTTTATTCCTCCGGGTTCTATGGTGACAGGCCACAGGAGCACAGTTGGCATGGTGGGTCTGCCTGGCCAAGTGACTTGGGGCCTCTCGAGGCATGCTGACACCCGAGCTGTCAGCGTTCCAGCTGGTTGTAGTCTCTGGTGCTAGGGCGTGAGCTATTGCATGGGACTGGGCCTCCCTTTCTGCAGGTTTGCCTAGTTGTGGGCTTAGCTTCTGCAAGCGACACTAGTCTTTGAAAGCCTGCTTCGGTAGGGACTGTGTGATACGAACGTCGGTGCCGGGAACGGGGTAGATCAACATCGTTGTTCATTGCCAGAGTTTCGCTTGGTGCACGAACAGGAAGGGTCTGTAGTAGAAGAATGTCTCAATACTGACCTGAGAGAACCTTAGGTGTCAGCAAGGAGAAAACCGGATGAACTGTCTTTAGACTCTTAGGCCTTCCACTCCCATTCTGTGTCTTTTATTAAGTTTGTTGGCAAAACAATCAAGCAAGCAAAACACCCAAAACCCGTTTTTGTAGATTTTCCATTACCTACATACTACTCTTGTCAGAAGTTGAGGGAAGCTTGGGTTTAAGGCATAGAGAGAATACAGGGAGAGGAGTGGAGAACAGGCTGTTTCGTTGTCCTGGGAAGACGAGTTTTCCATATCGAAGATTTTAAGTGTGTAACCCTTTTGATATTTAAGAAATACAAATTAACAGCAGTGAAACCATGGGCTCTCTGAGCTCTGGAGAACTTGGGATGGTCTTCAGGCCTTGCCACCTTTTACCTCTAAAGCAAAGTTTTAACCTTTGGAGAAGTAGTTCTCTAGTGCATTCCATACATAGCAGGTCATATGCAAATGACCTCCGCTGCGTTCCGTACATACCAGGTCGAGTGCAAATGACCTCATCTAATGTAAATAATAGTGTGTTTCCCCTGCCCACCTAGAATTACATGAAACTCTTGCAAGTAACTTGGTATGGATAGGTGAAATAGTCCAAAAAAGGAGTGTGCAGTGGGAGTTACTCCAGAGAAGCAGGAGTGTGCAGTGGGGGTTACTCCAGAGAAGCAGGAGTGTG
>JADRCH010000057.1:5116047-5150768 GCA_019843965.1 Rhynchomys soricoides
AAGCAGGAGTGTGCGGTGGGGGTTACTCCAGAGAAGCAGGAGTGTGCGGTGGGGGTTACTCCAGGGAAGCAGGCTTGTGATCATGTCAGATCGTCACACTGGCTTCTAGCATCTTTGGATGGCTCATGTATTTCCTTCCAGGCATTCAAAAGAATATAGCTTTAGGACAAAAGACTGAGTTATAGTGTCACTTTAAAAAGATTGTTCTGTCTTAATTGTGTGTGTGAATGCGGGTGCATGTGGAGGTCAAAGGACCCTCAGAGCTGGGTTACAGGTGTGAGTTTTGTTGAGAGCCACCTGACATGGGTGCTCTGGACCTCAGCAAGATCAGCACGTGTTCGTAATCACTGAGCCATTTTTTTCAGCCCTTATATTGTTGTTTATTGTGTGTTGGAGGTGGATGTGGCCGGCAAGATGGCTGGACTGAAAAAGGCACTTAACAGACTTCAAGGCTGGCCACCTGAGTATCCTCCCTGGGACCCTCGTAAAGATGGAAGGAGCAGACTGACTCCACATGCACACTGCGCTGTGCATTCCCACCCAATGCATCAAGAATAAAAAAAGAAAGTAATAAAAAAGAAGTGGATGTCTTAAAGACCGAGCTGTCGAGGGCTTTACTTTACCCGTGGAACTTGGCTCTTACTGGGTTCTGAATTTTTCAAAGTACTGTTAGCAGTTAACACCAAATATGACAATACAGTTATTGCTGGCTTGAATGTTTTAGAAGATAATCCGTGGCATGGCTTGAAGCTCTAGAGTCACTGAATAAGTTGTGGAAAGCACTTGCTCAGAACCAGAAGAAAGTCACAGAACATGCTGCTCAAGGGATGAGACAGTGGGCAGCGTACTGCTAGCTTGGGTTTGTCTGGCTTAGTGCTTTATGGGGTTTCTTTAAAAACTGATAGTGAGTACTATTGACAGCATCAGTGAGGAGTCCCTGCTTACTGGTATCAGTGTAGGAAGGAGAGGGACTAGCTGATGAAATGTTTTGGAAACTGTTTTCTTCAGCATTGAGCAGTCTTTCCCTCTAAATTAGCAACCTTGGGCAAGTTATTTTGTATTGGCCAGTTTCCTGAAAAGTTGCTATAGTATCAGTCTCCTGCGTTGATAGAAGACTTGGGGGAAATGATCATGACCGTGAGGTCAAAGGCATTATCATAGTAATAGTTCATAACTAATCACTTTACTTCATAGTTTCATATTTACAGATTAACTTTGTAGCAAGCCACTAGAGTGGTATGCTACATAACCAGATATGCTAATTTCTTCAGTCATCTTTTTGATGTGTTTACCACCATCTATCTGTCTTTGGCACCCTTGAGCTAGGAGATTAAAAATAAAAAATATGTTAATTGTATATGTGTTTTCCAGTCTTTGCCTAAGTTGCAGATTGTTTTGTGGGTGGACTTGATACTGATTGGCTGTATAGTGAAGGTTTCCCTCCTACTGTCTGTGACAGTCTGACCCACACCTCCTGAGTGCTGTGACTACAGCTGTGTCCTCCATGCTAGTGTGACCTTATGATCGTAAGCAGGCCTGTGTGCTTTAATATGGTTTCCTGAAAGTGATGAACATGTAGTGTCAGAAGTTATTGTCTGCGTTTGCTTTGTTGTGGTGACAAAGTGCCTGAGAAAGCCACTGAAAGTTAAGGTACAGAGTTCTTTGGGCCTGTGGTTGGAGGATGCAGTCTACCCTGTGTAAGAAGCTTGGCTGTTGGCCGCTCTGCCGCTGCACTCAAGCAGAAACGTGGGTATGCTGTCCAGCTCCTTTTCTTTTCCTTCAGTCCTTTAGTCAGAGCAGTAAGCAGCACTGCTCCATGGTCTCAGCTTCAGTTCCTGCCTCCAGGTTCCTGCTGTCCTGAATTCAAGCCGATGGAATGTGTTGGTTGTTTTTGTTTTGTAAAAAGTTGATTTTTGTCAACTTGACATAAGTGAGGGTCATCTATGAAAAGAGATCTGAACTGAAAAAATGCCTCATTTTCTTAATGAATGATTGCTGTGGGAAGGCTCAGCCCACTGTGTGTGATACTTCTCTTGGGTAGGTGGTAGTGGGTTGTATAAGATAGCAAACCGATCAAGCCACAGGGATAATTTTCTTCTTTGCTAATTGATACAGGAAGACCCAGTATGCTGTGGGTGGTACCATCCCGAGGTAGGCAGGCATGGGCTATGTCAGAAAGGTAGCTGAGCAAGCTAAGGAAAGGGGAGGCAGTAAGCAGCAGTAACTTCATGGTCTCTGCCTCAGTTCTTGTCTCCAGATTCCTGGCTGTACTTCTGCCTTGGCCTCCTTCAGTGATGGACTGAGCCTGTAAGCCTAACCACAGAAAACAAGCTAGGGCAAAGGTAGATCTTTGTTTAATTGTAGGGACTCCTTCATACACACTCCAGAGGTTTGTTTCCGTGGTGATCCTAGACAATCAAAATGAACGATTCTATCATTACTACTTGATGTTATCTAATGTCTTCTGCAAATGAGCCTTTCTGTGGGTGCTTCCATTTACCATTGACTGATGTTCTTTTAACTGACTTAAGTTTTCTGTGACCAGTGGTAACCTATGAATTTATGAACTTTGAACCTATAGACCTATGTAAGAGTTTGCTAAGAAATGCCTTTAGGAAAAATTGCCATGTTTTCTTGAGTATATGTTTGTTGAACTCCTTCCTATTTATTTATGTCTTCATATATGTGTGTATATATGTATGTTCTTGAGACAAAGTCATACTGGCCTCAAATTTGCTGTGTATCCCAGGCTAGCATGAAGCTCACTCTCCTGCCTCAGCTTCTGGAGTAGTGGAATTACAGAAATATACTACCTAATTTGGTTTTAGTGCCTTTCTTAGGTTAATGAGCATAAGAATTCTTGACAACACTTAGATTATTTATAAACTGTGAAATTGAGTTAGCATCCTTGTATCTCTATAAGATCTCTGAATAGAAAATATCTTTATCTCTCTGTATAAATATAATCTATAAGGAATAAATTATTAGAGGCTGGAGGGCTCAGTGGTGGGAGCACCCGTTGCTCGGGTAAAGGACCCGATTTTAAATCCAAGCACCTACATGGTAGCTCACAACTGTCTGTACTCCAGCCGCAGGGGAATCTGATGCCCTCTATTGCCCTCTGGGCACCATGTACACACATGGTGCACATACATACATGTAGGCAAAACATTCGTGTATATATAAGACAATAAGATAAATAAATCTTTAAAAACCCAACTATTTCTCTCTTTCCCTTAGTAGGTCAGTTTTCCTTATAGATTAGATTATAGAGTTGTAGATGGGGAGGCAGAGTTCATGTTTTCCCTCTGATTAACAAGCATACTTTGATTACTGCAGTGGTGTGTGAGAGATAATCAGGCTGTAGCAGACATTATGCAGAAGGCAGCTTGTACTTTCTTCGGCTGTCACTGACATTAGGTGACATAAGGCCCATCATGCCAGTGGCCACATGGACAGCCTGGTGACCTGTTTACCAATCCTTCCTTCATATGGAATGTTTTGTTGTAACAGGGTAAAGCCACGGGATTGTACAAAGCAGCCAGTGTCTCAGAACACTGAACTGGATAGAGTGCATCTGACTCTCTCAGTTTCACTGTAGCTGCTGGGTTTGTGCTAGTGCTAAGCTATGGGGTTACAGGTCATGCTTCAAACACTGCTACCTACCTTTAAAAATATATATATAGTTGTGTGTGTGTCTATAAGTGTGTAAGTAACGTAACACTCCTGAAAAGTTCAAGTTTGAACATTGTACAGGTTAAGGAGTTATCATTTATCAGGAGATGAAATGTCTTGAGCCCTTGCTGGCTTAGTGCTTAGGTGTGGATTTGACCTCTGCAGCTCTCAGCTTGGTCAGCCATGCCACTGGTAGATGTGAAAGGAAATGAAGGGGTTTGGTGCTAGACTGCGATGAGCAGGGAGCAGACAGGACCCATTCTCCTCTTACAGTGGAAATAGCCCAGGACCAGAGTACAGAGAATGTATATGAGTTTGTTTGTTTGTTTGTTTCTTTCTTTCTTTAAAAGATTTTATTTAAGTATATGGGTACACTGTCATGTCTTCAGACACACCAGAAGAGGGCATTAGACCCCATTACAGATGGTTGTGAGTCACCATGTGGTTGCTGGGAATTGAACTCAGGACCTCTGGAAGAGCAGGCAGTGCTCTTAACCCCTGCGCCATCTCTCCAGCCCTGTATATGAGTTTCTAGTTGCTCAGAAGGAGGCCATGCAGGGCAGAATGTCTGGAAAAGCCATTGTGGATTTGGTAACTTAGTTGTATCAGAAGAGATGGGTGCAACTTGGGATACTGGACATGACGAAGGTGATGGAGCCGAGACAAAGACGCAGAGGCAGAACGTAAATTGAGAGAGGGCAGGGACAAGCTGCTCCTAGTGAAGCTGAGAAGTGAGATCTGCTGTGATGGACTGAAGGGTTGGCTTTTTAGAAAGGGTTGCGTTTGATTTTGCTGAGCACGTTATGAAAATCTTAACTCTGACTGTAAACTAGTAAAGTTTAACAGTAGTAAGCATGGCAAACATAATTGATGTGCAAGAGTCATTCTCAGCCTGCGACCGTTGCTGTCTGAAGGTGCATTCTCATTTATAATGCAAGGTGATTTTAATTGCAGATTCAGTACCTCAAGACAGACTCTTATGTGGATTCCAGATTCTTTTTTTTCCAGGTAATTTATGTAATTCTTTGTGTTATTACACATGTGATTACTTGCCAAAATATGAAAAGTTTCCTTATTAGTTAAATTAAGATTTTTTCTTTTTTAGACAGGGTTTCTCTGTGAAGCCCTGGCTGTCCTGGAACTCACTCTGTAGACCAGGCTGGCCTCGAACTCAGAAATCCGCTTGCCTCTGCCTCCCGAGTGCTGGGATTAAAGGTGTGCGCCACCACTGTCCGGCTAAATTAAGATTTTTTAAAAATACTTTGAATTAAAAATGTTGACTTTTAAATTAGAAACGTTACTGGTTTTGTGCCACTGAGAAGGGCTTTGCTGTGGGTCAGTCTGGCCTTGAGCTCTTCCTCCCGCCTCAGCCTTCTGAGGACTTACCGGCAAACACGCCACACCTGATTAAAGCTGAGATCTTTTTAAAAGTTGGAGATAGAAAATGTGCTTGTATTGGCTTGGACATTTGGTAAGGCCTTTGTCCGTGTTCAGATGCTTATCACTAACTCCAGCTTGTTTTAATGTTTCTAGTTTGCTGAGTGGACGGATTTCAACACTTCGAGATGAGTCTGGTGCTGTGAGTATAGAGTGTTGTGTTTCTAATTCAGTTAGCAAACACCTACGGCTTAGTGGGTCGTGACAAGGACGCAAAGTTAGTGTGGCGTCTTTAAAAACTGTCACATACAGGGCTTTGAAACTGGAAAGAGTCCCCAAAGCAGTAATTATTGTATAGCAATCTGAGATGTTTGTGATTAGAAAGAGTAGGGTGAGGCTTGTATTGCCTTCGTCAATAATTGAAACCAAACGGTGATGGTCAGTCAGTGTGAGTGAGAAAACACTTGGGTAGTAGAGTGAGGAGAGAGAGTCCTGCAGGTTCTTAGAACCCGGGAGACCACAGTGTGGAAGCAAAGGCTATGCGGTGTACACCAAGAGGTTGCTTTCTGCACTTACTGTTGTCGTAGATACAGTTGTTCAGATAGCTAGTGTTCCAGGAGAGTGACAACTCACAGAAGCAGTTTGAAGTTAGTTTATTTGATAAGATTTGTAGGTAAACTAAGGCAGCAAAAACAGATGTGCCTGCATGAAATTATCTTAAAGATGAAATCAAAAAGCCAGTTCATTGGTTTCCCGTTGTAGGCATATTCGTCCTGTGTATTCTGAGGTCCTCTGCTGTAATCCTCCCAAGTCTTTGAAGCAGGGATGGTGAGATTGTCAGTTAAGCCCATGGATGTCCTGCCCTGCTCCAAGTGACAGCTGTGTTAACACCAACTGTGTCTGCACTGGAGCACACAGTGCTGCCTTCATTTTTCACAGGAGTTATGGCGGCTGCCATGGTGGGGACTGCCATGGCAGCATGAGGGGCATTTGTGTTATTTCCAAAGTGTTGGCTGAGGGTGGAATGTTTCCCCAGGTGTCTTCTTCTCCCCCCTCCCCAGCGTCATCAGTAATTAGAAATGAAAACACGGGGGTTGGGGGTTGGGGGGTGGGGTGGAGAGATGGTTAAGAGCACCGATTGCTCTTCCGAAGGTCCTGAGTTCAAATCCCAGCAACCACATGGTGGCTCACAACCATCCATAATGAGATCTGACGCCCTCTTCTGGTGTGTCTGAAGACAGCTACAGTGTACTTACATATAATAATAAATCAATCTTTGGGTTGGAGCGAGCGGGGCTGGAGCAAGCAGAGGTCCTGAGTTCAATTCCCAGCAAACACATGATGACTCATAGCCATCTGAACAGCTACAGTGTACTCATATACATAAAAATAAGTGGATAAATCTTTTTTTTTTTTTTTTAAAAAAGAAGGAAATGAAAACATTTTCAGGAGGATTGCAGGAGCACAGCTGTACCATTTTGGTGTTAGAAACATTGGAACAAGGAGGTCTAATCCGTCCTTCTTTGTTAGGGTTTCAGATATGGAAGGGGGACATTGATTTTGACCTGATAATAATACAGTTCTTCACTTGCAGATATTTATTGATAGGGACCCGGCGGCATTCGCCCCCATTTTAAATTTTCTTCGGACAAAAGAACTCGACTTAAGGTAAGAGATTCAGACTTTCTCAGGCCTTGCTGGGGCCAGTGTTTGGGCCTCTTCAGGAAGTACTGCAATTTAGTTGGTGTATTTGTACTCACCTTGGCACAGGGTATTAGCAGTTACTGAGATACAAGCTTGACAGTCAGGGCAGGGTAGTTACTTCTTCAGCTCCTCAGATGCTACTGTTTCTTGGGAATCTTTAGGTGCTTCTTGAGTTACTTGTGTGTAGCTAGTGGTAGACTGCAGTGCAGCTGTGCTAGGTAAGGAGCTGACTCCCCACCTGTGGTTTGTTGCCCTCCCCTCCCTTCCTCTCCCCTCCCCTCCCCTCCTTCCTTCCTTTCTCTTTTGCCCCCAGTTCACCCTCTCTAGCCTCTAAGGGCCTCTGATCGGCCTCATGACTAGCAAGCATCCTCAGGTAGGTTGGATGGGTACAGGCCACCCTCCCTGCCTATTCCCCCCAGGATGTCCTGCAGCTCTCTGGCCGCTCCCTGCTTTGCATCTCTGTATTTCATTTCAGTCTTCAGACAGCAGTCCAAGTCTGATGGGGCTGCTGCTCTGCTGAAAACAGAGGTGATTGTGGATGAACGGCTGCTAATAAGTAGTTCTGGGGTTGGTCTTGTTTGTCTGTCTCTTGCCCATGCTTAATTTCTCTTGTAATCCTGTCCCCTCTCTGGTGCTTGCTTTTGCTGTGTCTGCCTAAGGTGGTGTTCATACTTCTTGCCTGTCAGTTATATAAAATAACACTTTAGTAATCCCTAAACAGGTCTCAACTCTAGAAGGGCACCCACTCTTCCTTATACACTCAGTCTGTGATGGACATGTAGTTTATGGATGAGTGAACAATCACCTAAACCATACCTTTGAGTTTGCCATCTTGAACTACAGTTTGCGTTCCTATCAGGAAGCTTTAATTAGTTTTTTTTTAAATTTTCATTATTTCTGTCAAACCTTTACTAAGACTCTGAATTTTTTGTAGGTCCAACTTTTAGGAACTTTGGGTTACCTTTAGCTGCTTCACTTCATTTAGGCTCACGGTCCCTGGAGCTGCGTCCTTTGCAGATGAAGTTGTCTATTTATTCTTTTGGGTCTTTTTGTTCTCTGCTGCATTCCCAAGGGCTGAAACAGGATGTGTGCAAGCTGCATTCTTGAGTCTTGAGGCAGTGTGCTGTGCTGGGCGAGAGGAGGGTGCTCAGCTTCCCTGTGAGGGGTTTTCATGCACCTCATTCCATGCAAAAGTCTGTTTGTTTGTGACTGACGTCCCCAGGAGAGGCCCACTCTTTCTCTCCTGCCTTTGCAGCAGCCAGTGCCTTTTGTCATTTAAAGAGGCCTAGCAAATGTAAACTTTGAGTGGTTACTTTTCAAAAGCAGGAATTTGTTTTTTAAAAATAATTTTTTAACCTTGTTTTTGCATAACATTTTATATTGCTGGTACCACAAATTATAAATTTGTTTGCCAGCCTGTCCAGGTGACTCTATGCAGCTCCTTGAGCTCCTGAGACCATGTTTGTCTTGAGCCCTTCCTTGTCTTGGACCTTTGCCACTGTACCATTAGCATTTGTTCTAAAATGGAGTTTGGAAGTTTCCAGTGTTCTCTCTCTCTCTCTCTCTCTCTCTCTCTGTGTGTGTGTGTGTACACATGTACCAAGTACCAAGGTTGGTATTAGCATCTTGGATCTCTGCTTCTTACATTGAGGCAGGGTCTTTGAGTTGAACCTAGATCTAACCATCACTTGGATAGCATAGCTAGCCAGCTTGCTCTGGCGTCCTCTGTGTTCTGTCTTCTTTACAAGTCTGGTGTTTTGTGATAGGGATGGATGTGGATCCCTTGTCCCTTGTGGCCTCATCTTTGGGCTGTTGTTGTTTACTCCAACCCTTCCTAGCCCATGCTTCCTTGTGTTAAACGAGTCACAAATGAACAGTTAACTTAGAATTGTAAATGCTAAGGCCTGCCCTTAGTGGGTTGCAGCTGAGCCTCAAGTGAGTCCTTGGTGCTGCTGCGTGCTCTGGAGTTCACTCTCTCTTCACTTGTTAATTACATAATACCCAGCTCTACTACCGTGTCAGTACCATCTTCATCTGCACACTAAGTTCTTGATGGCCTTTTAAGAGCCAAGTTTCAGTTTATTTTACCAACAACTATACTGCAAGGTGTGTACTCGGCACAGTAGAAGAAATACAAAGCCAGTCAGAAGCGGGTGAAGCTTGCAGGGTGCTTACAGTATTATGGGGAAGGTTAATACATTGAGAGAGAGCCTTGTGGTTAGAAAGTTCCATAAGAGAATGGTTTCTGCTATTTTTTTTTTCTTGTGGAAATTTTTTGATAATTCATTGTATTATTCCTCAAATCTCTCTTACTCATACAAATCATCATAATATGTAAATATTTTGAGTAGGTAACAATGTTTTTATTTATTTTTGTCCTATGTGTAGAGTGCTTTGTCACCCATGTGTCTGTGTGCTGTGTGCGTATGTGTACTTGCATGTGTCCTTGGAGGTTGGAAATGGAAGTTGGATTTCCTGGGACTGGCGTTTCCCTTGGGTAGAGGCTGCCCTTTGGGAGCTGGGAACTGCATCTGTGCCTCTGGGGGAGAGAGAGAGAGAGAGAGAGAGAGAGAGAGAGAGAGAGAGAGAGCGAGCGCGAGCACTGACTCTTAGCCACTTCCAGATGATCAGTGGTGTTGGAAAGAATATGAGAAAAAAACGAAATTTAGGCTTGGTGGCCTCATCTCCTTGAAGGGTCTTGCTGCCTTCTCCGTGGTCTCTGTGGCAGCCCAGGTTACTGGTGTTAGAGAGCTCACAGCTTTGTATCTTTCTTTACAGGGGAGTCAGCATCAATGTTCTCAGACACGAGGCGGAATTTTATGGGATCACTCCACTAGGTATGTGTTGATCTCCTGGGACTGACCCCGTGTGCTAAACTTGTCCAGAGGCAGAGTGTCTTCTCTCAGCTCCTTTGGAAAGTAGTCGAGTGCTTAGCATCTCACAGTGAGACAGTCTCACTGTGAGCTGTTTAAACATTCTCCTTTCTTCTCCCACGCCCTTAACTGGAGAAAGTAGGTGTGCAGCCGCTGTGTGCATGTCCCCTGACACGCTTGCTTGCGTTGACTATTGCAGTGCGCAGGCTGCTGCTCTGTGAGGAACTGGAGAGGTCATCCTGTGGCAGTGTCCTGTTCCACGGCTACTTGCCTCCACCAGGTACTCAGCTTACCTTCGGTCAGTCTTTAAAAAGTTTGTTTTGTCACTGAACATAAGCATAATAATAAGAAAAACTGTTTTGGTTATTTGTGTTTTGGTAAGTCTGGACCTCATCAGACTATGCCCTTGCATGAGAGTGAAGCCACCCTGGCTGTAGAGCAGGGCTTGGCCCCTTCTTCTGTAAGGGCAGAGAAGAGCTCTGTGGCAGCACTCAGCTGCCATGTACACCACTGGCCTTCAGCTCTGCAGGCTAAGGTCACCATCCATCCCCTTGGTTACTTACCAGAGTTGGGCCTTCACCTGTGCAGCATTGTGCTTGAGAGAGAGGTGTTGATTTTGAAAAGATCCAGTCTGCAAGTTTGAGGACATTCAAGGGTAACAGATAAAGTTTGTATTCTCCTTTGTAGGCATTCCCAGTCGTAAAGTCACTAACTCAGCTAGGTCCTCTGTGGACACTAGGAATGGACTAAACTCTATGGAAGGCGAAGCCCGGGGAAGTGGGACGCAGCCTGTGCTTGCTGGAGATGGAGAAGACACTATTAGGCTGGGTGAGTGTCAGAACACGGAGGAGGAGTGCTCATGCTCCGCTGGCAGGGCTCGGCCATGAATATCACTCTTCTGTCTCTCCCTCCCCTCCCCTCTCCTCCCCCCTCTCACCTCCCTCCTTTTCTCTCTCTTCTTCCTTCCCTCCCTCCCTCCCTCCCTCCCTCACTCTTATGGTTTTAAAGGTGCTGAGTGCTATTATACTGAACTACACCACAGACTTTTATATTCGTTTTAAATCCAGATTCCATATTTATATATTGGAAAATATAATTTAATACACATTTTTTATATGTAATATCCTCTGTTTTTGTTTTCTTTCTGTTGTTTTTGTCCTCAGAACTGTTGACAAACTTTCTGTTGAGAGCTAGCTAGTGAGTTCCCAGTTTAGGCTCCTGGGCCTGTGGTAGCTGTTGGAACTTCTTACCTTTGCGTCTGTCTGGTGAAGGTGTGATCCTTACTCTACTAAGCTGTGAGCTCGCTCTGTCCGACCTCCTTAACCCAAACGGGCAGAAGCATGAAATGGCCTCTGAGCCAGAACTTTCCAACTCAGTGTAAGATGTAAATGCTTCTTTTTAAAACTGACAGGAGTTCCAGTGGATCCAAGAAAGGTGCTAATAGTTGCTGGCCACCACAACTGGATTGTAGCTGCCTATGCGCATTTCGCTGTGTGTTACAGGTACCGCGTCCTTAATCATCATTTGGTTTATTTTAAATAATTATGTTTTATATTTAGGTTGACTATCTGTTCCTTTTAGCCTTCGATTTTCCCCTGCATGTGTCATCCACTGCCCTTGGTTATAATTTAGTTTGTTTTTTACTTGATATCTGCTTTATACTGCTGATAGCCTTAATGTTTTATGTTTCATAGTTGGTAGAATGTGATGCAGCTGAGATATTTCACTCTTTCTGGCTCATGTAGCTGTGTGTGGAAGCCTTAGGCAGGATTGTTAATGTGAGGCTGTAATTTCTTTTTCACGAGTCTGTCTGTTGTCCTTTGCAGCAGAGGTGGGGAGAGCCCTGTACTGTTAGAATTGCCATGGTGCCGGGAGTAACGTAGTGAGGTAGGGTGTTTGTACGGCTCGTGTCTGCAGTGCACTGAGCTTTACAGCACTGGATTAGAGCAACTGCAGTGAGGAGGGGTGCAGAGTCCACAGCGCGTCTGTCTGTTTTTAACAGGGTAAAATTAGACTCTTCAAAGCCTTGTGGGCTGTGGGCCTCAGGCAGTGCCGTTGCTCCCATGGCAGAGAAGCAGGGAGGTGGCCAGAATTGACTCCCTCAGCATGGTCCCATTTCATTTCCTTACTGCAAAGTCAAAGAAGTTAGAATTTTCTGTCACTTTGTTTTGTACCTTGGGTAAGAAAAAAAACATAGCTGAAGTTGGTTATAGGTTTAACAATGCCTGAGGAGCTTGCTGCCTCCTTGTAAGTGCTAAGAGTGTGTGGTGCAGGTTTACCTCTGGAGGGTGCTGTCTGCCACTTGATGGCCTGGGCTTTGGTTATAGTGGTCAACAGATGAGACCTTGTTCTGAGTGCTGTGCAGGTGTTTAATTTAATTACCGGACAATATAGGAATTGTCCGGTATAGCATTTTGTAGATGCTCTTATACATCATAAGATGTTTTGCATGGGAATTTTATAGAGTTGTTCTGGACTTACTGCCATCTGAGTGTAAACTGAAAAGGCCTTAAGAGGCCAGTCTCACGGTTGTTTAGCATGGGATACACAGTTGATTATTGACAAGGATTCCAGGAACTTGCAATGACTGGTACATGATGTGGCAGCTCTGCCTCTGTCACAGTGCTGCAGATTGTCACTTGCCAGAGTGTTGAAGGAATCCCCCAGGAGGGATGGGGAAGGAAGAGTGACTGCCCATGGCACTGCGTAGGCTGGTCCAGTTAGCCTCTGACTGTGGCTGGCGACTCAGGGGTGTGGCAGTGAAAAGAGCAAGCGTGCTGGCTTTCCTTACAAACTCGAATCTTGAAGCCGACTGGTGATCAAAAGGTTTGAAAAGACATTTCACAGTACTTTGTGAAGATCATAGTCTTTTCTACAAAATAGTTTTCTTTATAGTTTTATATCAGTTCAAAGACATACCACAGAGAGTGGTGTGTTGGCCACGTGTGCTTTCCCATAGGCCACTGACTTGTGTGTGGTTTGGGTCCCGTTCTTCCTGTGTTTGACAGTGGTCACTGAATTCGTGGGGAACTTGTATAAGTTGCTGCCCTCTTGCATCTGGACTCCATTTTAGATTATTAAATCTCAGGGGAATTTCTTTTGTTGTGGGTGATATGAAATTTAAGAAGTGTTTTGCTCTCTTCTCAGTGAGTAACTAATTATGTTTACATCATTTATCATGTAAGTCGGCTACCTGCTGAGTGTGAAGCCCCCCCATGTGTGTATGTGTATGCATGTGTATTTGTTTTGTCTATGGCTGTGTGTCGCTGTGTCTTCAGGTATCTGAACTCTTACATGCTTTTCACGTTTAAATACACTAATTTAATGAGGAGGAGCTTGTTTACAGGATGCTTTCTGTGTACTAAATCTCGAGGTTTTACTGTGGAAAACACAGCAACCCCTGCACGGCTCTGCTAACTCCAGAGTCAGCAGTGAAGAGCTGGACTGGAGTCTCAGTGCTCTTTTGTCTCTTTTTACTTTAAGCTTCATGTTGCGTCCATGGAAAATTACACAGCTGTCCATTTCTTTGCATGCGTTTCAACTTGAAAACAGAAGTTGGCCTGCCTTACTGAGTTACGTTCTGTAACAGTGCAGCCGTGCTCTGTAGATTGTGTTTCTTCCTCTGCAGTCCTGATTGCTGTAGACGTGAAACTAAGTAGTGTGCTGTCTGGAAGAGTGTTGCTTACAGGATCAACAGCCTTTCAAATTTCAGGCCACCCGGTGTCCACATCCCACACAGTACGTGTCATTAGTCTTGAAGTATGGACAGTCCCCGGTTTGTGCTCAGTCTGAGAGAGCCTAAAAGTCCATATGTTGTTCCTTAGTCTTCAGTTTTAGAGTTTATTGGATGAGTAGTTTTATGTTTATCTTAATACAGCACTCCCATCTGGTGGCCGAAAAGAGTAATTGCAGACCGTAGGTGCTTAAATTATGGACCTTTCCAGTGCTTGGGGGAAATTGGTAAATTTTATCTTTTATTGCTCTGAAGCTTAAATAAGGAAAACATTAATTCTCATTTAAGGCGTAATTATGTATTTTGTGAGTTGTGCTTGTAGTACTTGGGCATACGTATTTAAATGAACACAGTGGTCCACACCTGTGGTGTACTAAGTACGTAGCACGCGTTCTGCCAACGGCCAGCCAGGTTAGCTTGCTTTAGCCGTATGCCGTAGTGTAAAGGGCGGCCTTGTCCTTTCTCCTGCCAGGCAGAACCGAGATGGTGCTTTTGCTGTAACCCTGGGGGCTTGTTCATTCACACAGAAGACCATTCTAGAAGACCTGAGATCATATAGGACAGAGAAATCTATTAAAATTGGGAGCCAGGCATGGAGGTACAAGTCTATTATCTCAGCTCTTGAGAGTCTGGGGCAGGAAGATTGAATTGGAGACCAGCCTGGGCTACCTAGTAAGTTCTAATTCAGGCCAGCCTCAGGTACATAGAAGGGGTTGAGAACAAAAGGGGACATGTACAGTGTCCTGTTTTGACCTGTATGAACCAGTCTTCAGAGACTGAGGTGTTTAGGGTTATGATGTAATGCCATCCGAGGAGCAGAGACTTCAGTTCTTGCCATCTCCCATCAATGACGACATGTGGTTGCTAACAGGAAAGAATCCAAACTCTTCCCAAATGCTGACTGCTATTGGCCACATCAAACATCACCATACAGAGCAGAGCACACGTCATCATACGTACAGAGCAGGGCACACGTCATCATACGTACAGAGCAGAGCACACGTCATCATACGTACAGAGCAGGGCACACGTCATCATACATACAGAGCAGAGCAGTAGCTTTGTGGGAAAATGTGAGGAACTCAACATCTTATGTAGATAAACCAATGTAAACTTATCCCTGCCTAGCTTACAAATGGTTGAGGTTCAGATTATGGTTAGTTTATTTGGCTTTGACAATTACTGGGTCTGGGGGTAATTTACCTTTCTAATTGTTGACCTGGCTACTTCCCCAGTGATGTACCCTGAATACTTGCTGTTTCTCGTGGCTGTGTGCTCATGGTTCATCTCCTTTCATGGTGGCTTCCCCCTCTCACCATGTCCTTTCTTGTCTCTCTGTCTCTGTCTCTGTCTCTGTCTCTGTCTCTGTCTCTCTCCAGCGCATCCCCCAGCCAGGTAACAGGTAACTCAAAACCTGCCTACCTCTAATCCCTTCAGTAATCGGCTACCATTTTTATTTACACAATAGTTTAAAGTTAAAGAACAAGGTTTGCACAATAAAAGCTTGTAACTGTGAGAATTCACTTGTAGGGAACTAGACCCTCTGGTGCAGAATTTAGCATTACAGTGCATAGCAACAGACCAAACCTGAACAATCTTAAAAGTTTTCTTTGAAATTTTAAAGTGTTTTATAAAATTTTAATTTTTTTGAGAAATAACAGTATTCTAGTTCTTTTTTTGTGGTCATATGTCCTATATATGTAAATGTATGGTCAGGAATAATGTCTCTGTAGATGATATGTCACAAGTCACATTCAGATGTAGATAGAGGATGTGGGCCTTTTGTTGTTGTTGTTGTCTGCCATGTTGATTTCTGTTCTTTTTCTGATCCACCACTAAGTTTACTCTACATGTCTATTCTTAACAGAATCAAAGAGTCTTCAGGGTGGCAGCAAGTGTTTACAAGCCCATACCTGGACTGGACCATTGAACGGGTGGCTTTAAATGCAAAGGTGGTTGGAGGGCCTCATGGAGACAAGGACAAGATGGTGGCCGTCGCCTCGGAGAGCAGCATCATCCTGTGGAGTGTTCAGGATGGAGGAAGCGGAAGTGAAATTGGTAGGAAGACTCTTCCATTGTGCTTGGCTGTTGCCCGTGGAAGTTTGGAGTTTAGGAGAGACTGGCCGTGAGTGTGAGGACTGGCTGGGCTTTGTACAGCAGCTCTTGGGCCCAGTGCTCAGAGCCCTCCTGGGAGAGGCGCTGTGTTAGAGAGAAGCACTGGGGAGAGCCTGGTGCGGCAGCCCGGTGTCCCGCTCACACTCTCGGAAGGTGGGCCAAGAGCTCATGCTGGCTGGCTTCCGTAGCCACATCTCTCAGACTTTTTTGGTCTCAGAACCAAAGCTCTCTTAAGTTTGTCCAGACCAAAAAGTGTTTGTAGAGGTTGCTTGCGTTGCTATTCATATTACTAGAAATTAAACTTTTTAGTTTTAGAACTTACTGATATAAAAATAGCAATAGCGAACTCATTGCATGGTGACTCAGATCACATGTTAATGAGAAGAGTTGTTTTCCAAGAAGAAAAATTTTGAGACAAGTGATACTGCTTATAGTTTGTAGTCTGTTTAGACTTTTATTTTTGTGTGTTGGAGTACACGTGCCCGGTGTATGCATGCATGCGGATCTATGTGTGGGTGCACATCCCATTGCCTGTCTGTGGAGTCACAGAAAGATGTGGGTGTTCTGCTCTTTCATTTTCTGCCTTATTCCCTTGACACTTTGGAGCTGGGTTTGTCTGGGCCGACGGACACTCACAGAGACCCCCCTGTCTCTGCCCCCACTCTGCTGCTAGAGCGAGGACACACCTTCCTCTTCTCAGGTGTGTGCTGGGGTCTGAACTCGTGTATGTGCAGCAAGCACTGTTAAAAGTTGACGCTCTCCACAGCCCTGTGGTGACATCTGTAATCTTAAGTCTATTTCTGTATTTAGTTTGCTATGATACATTGTTTTTATTGATCTATGTAAAGATGGGGTGGCCCGAAACGATAAACAATTGTTAATACATTTTTGTAAAGAATATTTTCAAAAATCTGTGGCTCTTTCTCTTGAATCCTGCACCTGAATCGTGAAACTTTTCTCTGTCTGCTAAATTGAGCTCCCCAGTCTGATTTGTTCTTTGAGGGGTTTGTAACACCTGTGTTGATCAGCTGGCAAATGTTGGCTTACTGAGTTAGGCAGATTTTGTAAGTGCTGCTACCAGTCACTCCCCAGCTGGAATGTGCCCTGGCCTTGGAATCATCGTGGTCACACATCTGACAGTGTTAGAGCTTCAGAATACTCAGTGCACTTGAAACTGAATTTCTGTAGCTGGCAACAAATACCAACTGACCCCCTCCCTGAACTCGGCTTGTTCTGTTTGTTTAGGGGAGCAGTATGCCAGATACCAAATCTGTCTTTCTCCACCTTCTTCCTCCCTCCCTTGTTTCCTCTCAGAGTGTCTAAAGTCCTCTCCTTTCAAGTGCTACTGAGTGGAGATTTTATTCCTCAATTTGCAGAGGGTAGCATGGTAGGGAGCTGCTGATGGAGCTGGTCCTGTAGCAGTTTGTTCACGCCTGTTGTCAAGGTAGCCATCTGCTGGTTGCTGTTCGTGGGAATTTTACCATCCGGAGAACACTGTTGGGCTGGTGGATGCGAGCTAGGCTCTCCCAAGGCTGGAGCCTGCCCTAGGGCTCAGAAAGCAGGGCTGCTTCAGCAAAGCTGCTCAGGCTCATGTCACTTCCTTTTCTGTCGACAGTGGTCAGGATCCTTGAGGCTAAGCTGCAGTGAGGCATTCAGTTCTGGAGACTATTCACGATGTCACCCTTGAATTCCCCAAACCTTACCTTTCTCACGAGAAAATCAGCTTGCTTTAATTTCTGCAGCAGGACTGAATGAAGTTGGCTTCAGTTGTTCTTAAAAGTTGTCCTGCCTCAAAACCTTAGTACTGCTGTGTAAATAATTGTGTATGGTGTAGAATTGGTACCTTCTGCTTTGAAGTGCAGTTTATTCCTTTACCTGCTTTTGTGAAGGGCAAGGGCAGGGGTATATGAGCCTTCTGGCTTGTTGTGCTCTGTCTTGATTGGCAGGTGATTTACTCATGTGTCTGTTATGTAAATATGTATTTATATACAGACACTTAAATGTGTAACCGGACATGTTCCCATCAGGACCACTGATGTTTTCTTCTGAGGTTCTGCTTTGTCCATTTCTGTTCTCTTTCTTACTGCTTTGTTTCTGATATTAAAAGCAAGATGTGAGCGTGAGTGAGTGCGGGAGTGAGCATGTGCGTGGGCATCTGAGGTCAGGACAGGTCTGTGGGAGTTGGTTTTCTCTTTCCACTGTAGGCTTTGTGGCTCTAACTCGGGTTGGCCGGCCTGCCCTGCCTGCACTTTATCTCCCCGCTTACCCCCACCATCTCACTGGCCCCATGGCTTCCTTCAGGACTGCTGTAGAACTTGGATGGCGTGTGTTGCCTCCGTCTTCATATCGTGTAGACTTGAACATGAAGGAGATACTCAACTCTGCTTTGAGGCCCAGGAAAAGCAGTCATCGTTTCAGACTTGTGTTTTTTAAAGCACACTTTGTTTTGTCCCTGAGTTCTTTAAGGCCTCCTGAGATTTTGTTTTGGTAGCTAAATGTTTTTAAAAAATTGTTCATGTTGGCACCCAGGCACTTCTTTAATAATGGTCCAAATAAAGCAGGATTTAGAGATTGGACTCAGATTCACGAGTTACTGGATTAAAAGGTTTTCAGAAAATGTTTCTCAAATAAGACGTTTTAGATCATACATTTTGCAGTGAGAATGATGAGTGGGCCATGCTTGAGCTCTTCATAGATGATGCTAGAAGAACAGGAAGTGCAAGTAGTGATGTCTCTGGGAGCATGTCAGACATGACTGGAGACAGGCCAGGGATGGGCTCTGTGTGCCACCTGAGAAGAACCAGAAGTCTAATTCTCACCTTCATGTGGGTGTCCCTTAGACCACCCTCCCCTTTCTTACAGTTTTAGCTTACCCTTTCTGACTCTCCAGCTTGATGACGCCTGTAGTCCTTTGGAAAACCCAGCTCCTGTGATTTTCTTCCCTCAGCCTTTCCCCAGCTCCTTTATCCCTGATTGCTGTCTTCACTGCAGTCCCTTCTGTTGTCTGTGCATTGTAGTAGAGATGAGTGTGCTTTCCTCTACTGATCTGGGAATCTTGGGTTTTTTTGTTTTGTTTTGTTTTTGAAAACAATTTTTTTATTTTTTTTTCATACTTTCTTTACATTTCAAATGTTTCCCCCTTTCCAGATCTCCCCTTTGGAACCTCCCCATTCCCTTCCCCCCTCCCCCCGCCTCTATGGGGGTATTCCCCCACCTACTCACCCACCAACCCACTGTCGTCTTCCCTCATTGGGATTCTCCTATACTGGGGGATCTAACACCCTCAGGCCCAAGGACCTTTCCTCCTCCTGATGGCCAACAATGCCCTCCTCTGCCGCACCTGTGGCCAGCACCATGGGTCCCTCCATGTGTATTCTTTGGTTGGTGATCCATGAGTCTTCCTGCTTCTTTCAGAGAGCTGCTCACTTTATATAATTCCTTTTCAATTAGTTCGACTGAAATGTAAATACTGGGAACAGGCTTAAAGACTTAAATGCTTGTTTTGTATACAGTATGATATTTTGGTCTTCTGTTACTTTATTTCTGCATTTTTTAGACAACTTCCAGGTAACTGGGTTGCCAAGTGTATGCCTTTTAGTCAGTGGTTTCCCAAGATCTAGCAGACTATCTCTCAATTCCTAGCAGGTTTTACTGGGTCTGGCATAGTCCCAGAATCCTTTCTCTTCCTGCCTGTCAGGTGGTGGTTATGGTGAACTAGGGCTGAGAGCCACAGTGTGAGGCAACACTAGATAGCTATGTGAGATTGCTCAGCAACTCTGCTCTCGGGTTCCATAATGGAGACTTAAGAATGTACAGGTGCTGCCTGATTTCTGGCCCCCACTGACCACAGCAGTCAGTCAGTCAGTCAGCTGTAGTAACCATGGGGACGTTAAATCTAGTTATAGGATGTGCTGGACTGACATGTGTTTGCTTTGCCGGTTAAGGTGTGTTTAGCCTCGGTGTTCCTGTAGACGCTCTCTTCTTCATTGGGAACCAGCTGGTGGCCACGAGTCACACAGGGAAAGTGGGCGTGTGGAATGCTGTCACGCAGCACTGGCAGGTGAGTCTCAGTCAGTGCTCCTTCCACAAGTGAGAACACTTTCATGTTGACAGTGTCCCTTCCTATAGAGTTCCTGCCAACCATGAGGATGTCACGTGGGAGACTTGTTCCTACATAGACATTTTACTGTTTTAAAGGGAGTTGATTTACTTATATAATGATAGTTTTAAACTGAATCGTGGCATTTTCTCCTCCATCTCTGAGATTTTAAAGAGCCATGTGCTGTGTGCATAGGAATTGAGGTAAACTTCATTTATTGAGCAGAAGAAAGTACAGATGAGTCTGGACGTAGCTAGGCTGTGTAGACCGTACATAGTCAGCTAAACACCTTCCAGGGCTTATGGTGAATGAGACAGGACTGAAGAAAATGGGGGAACTATAGGCTCTAGCAGTAATAATTTGAAGATAGTGTTTTGCTTTGTTTGTCTCCTACGCTAACTACACTTAAGGACTGTGCTTTTTCCCCCTAGCGTGGGAGAGGCTGGAGCATGTCTTAGGTGGAGAGGGGACTTACAGGGAAAGTTCTGCAGGCTGGAAGGATGGAGGTGGAGTGTTCTCCAGGAGTGAGGAGGGTGGGGAACGTAGAGCACAGTGGAGAGGGTGACAGACAGACGGCTGGGAGAGAGGAAAGATGCAAGCATGTGGACGTGTGCTACCGAGGATCACAGACACTGAATCATGAACTGTTCACAGCCCAGTGATTCATTAGTACTGAGAACTGGGACAGGAACGCAGTGGGCAGGAACACGGGGAAAGAAAGTCTGGTGCTGGCCTCGTGTAGGTGAGTGCAGTGTAGCAATGGCTGAGAAAATACAGTGCTGGCAAGGTTATTGAAACCAAGGTAACAGAGGAGCGCTGGGAAGGCAGGGAAGATGCAGGGATGTCCGGGCTGGGAGGGACTTGAGCGGATTGACAACTTTAAAGGAACTGGGAAGAAAGTGGCGGCGGTGAGGTCGAGGCCTTAGTGCTGCAGCGGTTCTCACACGGTGGCCTGTTTACTCCCTCGTGCTGACTCAAAAGTGCAGCCAGCTTTTCATAGCCCTGGGGTTCACGTCCACAGATTCAGCTGGATGAAGGGTGTTCCAAAACAGAGTCGACATCTTTATCGCTGTTCCTGAACAACACAGATCCCAGCTAATCTCATGACGCCCACGTGAGATAATACTGGGTAGTCTAGAGATGCTGCTGTACACAGGTGACCTGCAGACACTACATCTTGTTATATTTGTACATCCAAGGTTTTGGTATGGTGAGGTCTTGGAATGAACTCAGCAGATACACTGATGAATGGGAACCCTAGGGGCATCTGTGTGGGCGTATAAGCATCAGGACTAGAAAATAGGATACAAGTCAGCTGAGCCAGATGACAGGATGAGGTGAAGGGTTGATTAAAATTGACAGGCTGTGGGGGGTGTGACACGATTGACACATGTGAGGTTCTGGAGGAGGAGGGACAGTCCTGGGACCTTAGGACTGAGGAGCAGGGGAGCTGGTGATACTGAATGAACCTCACCTTAAGGGATTGTAGTGGGGAAAGGGTTTGAATTTCAGTGAAGATTGCAGAAGTCGGGTCTGCATAAACGGTATTGTGATAAACAGGCCAAAGGCATTGCCGTGGTGGTCAGTGGCGAGGCTCCCGCACAGCCGGGAGGACTGAGTTACGGGGATTCTGCTCTGTGCCAGCTGTGTTACAGGGGAGCCTTGCAGTCCACACAGGGATGTGCTGTGACCCTGGAGGGAGCAGCTCCTCTGTTGTCCTGTTGGCCTTTCACTGTTGGTAGAGATAAGCATGAAGTTTTGAATGGCTTTGAGATCCAGAGACTGATTCCAGTGATGTCATTGTGGATCTTAGCCTTGGGTGTTTTGTCTGTGTTGATATCACCTGACTCTTCAAGCCTGGATATACATGGCTGAGGATCACCTCTGATGTGTGGATTTGTTGCACATTTCATGAAGATCTGGGAAAGTTGTGTATCTGTGCACAAACTAGCCTGGTAACCCAGCTGGGTTTCTCCCTAGTGCGTTACAGAGATAGGTCTGCTGTGAAGCCTCAGCCTTGTCTCTAGACCTCAGCAGACAGTTCTGACTGGAGGCTGGCTCCCAGGCTGCAGCGGCACTGGTGGCTCCCAGGCTGCAGCGGCACTGGTTGACTAGCTTCCGACATGACCTTGAGCAGTGGTCTAGCCACAAACAGCAGAGGAAGTGCACAAGGCAGCTCTGAGTTCTTTACTTTAGGTGTATAGTTAGGATGGGTTTGAATATTAGAGTCAGATGAATCAGAAAGCATTTAACTGTAAAAGCACTGAAAAATTTAGATTTTTCTATTAGCTTCTCAACTCTGCCTTAGTAAAATGTTGATGAAATGGTATAAAAACCAATCTAGTGGAGATTTAAAAAAATAGGGCTTTATTTCTCACTCCTTTTTAATCATTCTCTTTTCATATAGCACAGCACACACACGCCATGATGTCAGAGTGTTAGTCAGAAAGCCTTCTTCAGTGTTGTCAAATCGGTAGTTCAGTCTAAGTAACATGGCAGTGATAGCACCATGTAAGCATCATTTCCCACGTTCATGAAGATAGATTTAAACAGATCGATTACAAGTTTCATTCTTCTATCAGAATATGGAGAGCACTGTGGCTGTTAGTCCTGAACGCCACAGCGGACGGATATATTTGGCCTCTCAAAGGATCAGAGAACGTTTCGTGCATCACTGAGGGCAAGAGGACCTCACAGTTCAGTGGTGCAGTGACAGCCTGTCCTGTGACTCTAGCAGTGAGGGCTGAGTTTGAGTTGAGGAGCTGCTGACCCTGCCCAAGGACCCAGAGTAAATGCTGTGGTCTTAGAGTAGGCTGGACTGAGCAGGGGAGGGTTACTTGATTTAGCTTATACAGAACCCATCTTCCTGCAGAGCAGATGACAGCATTTTCCTGAGATAAGCCTCAGAAGCTCCAGTCTTACAGGAAAGTGTGGCTGTAGAGGGCTCAGAGTCCACTCTGCTTCCTTCTGTGGAGACCCTCATGGAGGGTGGGAGTTGTCTTGTAGCGCTGGAGCTAGCGAGACTCAGCCAGTTGGGCTGAGCATGGGTGAGTGGCAGGGGAGGTGCCTGTACTCAGACAGTTTTACTTCCAGCTCGGAAGCATGGGCAGTGCTGTGCCACGTGAGTTGCTGCCTGTTCTCTGAGAACCCTGATCCAGGTCCTGCAGAGATGCCCTAGTGGAGCTGATGACTGAAGCTATGGTGTGCACACAGCAGAGCATCTGCGTGTGAGCAGCTTAGACAGACCTGTAACCCCAGGTGCCTGTGGTGCGGCTGCAGTGGGCCCCGCCCTGCTCTTCTTGGTGTCGAGTCCCGAGCCCTCTGGTGCCTCCCCTAACCTCTGCTGAGATGACAACCCCTTCTGTTCCTTGGGATCACACTACATTCCCTGCTTCTGGGCCTGACACACCAGAATTGTCTTTTAGTTTTACTTCTGTGGGAGGTGGCGCCTCGAGAGTTCAGCAAATGCTCTGTTAGACAGGCTGTAGCATGTAAAGCAAACACACACATGGAGCAGATTGTGGGGAGGTCTTATCCTTGCTGGGAAAGAAGCCCCAGCAGTGCTAGCTCCTTGGAGCACTACTAATTGCTGAGGTGTCTGTCTTGGCCTTTTTTATGAGTAGCTTCACAGCGTTGAATCATTAGGGATTTTTTCAGCCTCTCTGGCATAATGGTAGAAAGTTGTTCACCCCTATTTCCTGCTGCTGCTGCTGCTGCTGCTGCTGCTGCTGCTTTGTGTTGTTTCTTGGCTTTATTTATTTATTTATTGTGGTAATTTAAGTACTTTGGGTTTACACAGTTACCTGTTTGCAAACCAGACTGATTGCTTTGAAGAGATGCTGTTTAATTCCAGTACCTGGAATACAAGACACAGGGGAGCTTTCCTCTGCTGTTTCCTAGAAGAATCTTTACTAAGCATAGTAGGATAGGACACTGTGCACTTGAAGTTGTAGCAGGTTGTCAGGCAGCTGCACTGTGTCTAAAATCACTGTCCTGGTCACTAGCTCTAATTATTCACTGTGTGACTTCAGCCCTTCATTTTATATGAGTGACATGGGAGGAGAGTGTCTGCGTTGGCCTTCCAGTTCCTGAGGCTTACCACATGCAGCAAGAAGAGGTGACACATCTGACTTCTAGAGAACACGGGCTGATGCAACTAAAACATGTGTCTTCCAAGTTGCACGGGGGCATAAAGACAGCTTATTGTCTAAGCTTCCTAAAATTGGGTATTGGGATACCCCAAAAGACTCAAAGCCCTGAGGAAGCTGGAGCAGAAAGTAGAAATGATGCTGTCTTCCTAACATGTAACAATCTCACTGCATCAGGTGCAGGACGTTGTCCCGATAACCAGCTACGACACTGCAGGCTCCTTCCTCCTCCTGGGATGCAACAACGGATCAATATATTACATAGGTGAGCATTGAGCATGCTTTATATACAAGGGCACGGAGACCTAACCCTCTGTAGTTCTGACTAGATGTATTCTTGTCTTCAGATATGCAGAAGTTCCCATTGCGGATGAAGGATAACGACCTCCTTGTCACTGAGCTCTATCATGACCCTTCTAATGACGCCATCACTGCACTGAGTGTTTACCTCACCCCCAAAACAAGTCAGTAAACTACCAGCCTTGGAGATTCTTGAGACTGCATGTACTTTTGAGTTTACTGATCTTGAAGATGCCCTGTAATGAGAGAATGCTGAGAAACACTAACATGTTCACATATGCCTGGGGACAGACCGTGTGCGTGGATGTGCTGCTTGTTCATGGCATTACCTGACTTGATTCATTAGACAAGGGAATCATCAGCACAAAAGAATTGTAGTGTGCGCTGAAATGACTGAAGACTCGGGACCATTCATGCTAGCCCTGTTTGTCTGTCTGTCTGTCTGTCTCCCTCCCTCCCCCCATTTGTTCTGTGCATTGTTCTTGACTGCTTTCAGTGATAGAACTAAGTGGTTGTGACACACAATGTGGAAAGCAGAATTTAAAATACTTAATTACTACTTGTTTCTTTGGAGATAGCTTGCTGAGCTCTACTCTGTCTAGAATGAGTATAATGAGGTATGGATTCCCCCAATCTAATTTACAATTAGAGGTAAAACTGGGAAAGTTTTAGAAATCAAACTACCCAAAGGAAAAAAGCCCTTCCTCTTGTTGGCAAGACTTAGGAAACATGAAAATGGGATCCTTCTGATTGGCTGGAGTGTCCCAGTCCTCTGCGCTTCCCTTTGATGTGTGGCTTTCTCAGGTGATCAGGAAGTGAAGCCCACAGTTCTCTACCTCTGAAGCCTGCTAAAATGCAGTGTCTGCCTGTCTTTTGATTTGTGATAGGATGTGGCACCAGTTTAAGAAAAGCTACCAGGGCTGGAATGATGGCTCAGCTTCAGCACTTGCTGCTCTTCCAGAGGACTCGGGTTCTGTCCCTGGAACCACATGGCAGATCTCAACTGTCTGTAACTACAGATCCAGACGTTCTAATACTCTCTTCTGGCTCCAAGGGTGCCAGGCATGTAGCTGGTGCACAGACATGCATGCAAGTGTCACAGTCATGCACGTAAAATAAAAATGAGCCTTCGAAATAGGACGGAAAGGAAGAGAGGCTCAGAGCCCCAGCTGAGTCAGGGTGGATTAAGAGAGGCAGCACGTCCATCAGTGGGTGAGCATTGTAAGAGGTGGGGCTTGACACTCTTAGTGTAGGTGACACTTGGAAGGGAAGGATGGGCTCAGTACCATAGCAGAAGTAAAAGCTAAGGCCACTCCCAGCATACTTCAGCAGAATGCTCCTATGGGATGGCGTTCTTCTGGTGGGTCTGGCACAACAGGTTTATTCTCTAAATTGATATTGAGTTGGTACCACGTCTCAGGCACTCTGAAATAAGAAGCAGAGGTAGGCAGGCATGAGAATTCACAGAATTATTGTGTAATTACCACAGCAAAACCTAAGGCAGTTCAGGAGGCCGGGAGCAGTTTCACTGTAGAGTGAAGGGTCAAGAAAGACGTGTAAAGGAAATACAGACTTTGTGCTGGCCCAACAGCCTTGAGCTGTGTTTGCTGAGTCTTTTGGTCACAAGCTCTGATTTCTACTGGGCCTCTGTCATCATGGAGGCTTGCAGTTCAATCATTACATAATGCTCTTCCTTTGACCTGTGGCTTCTAGGTGTCAGTGGAAACTGGATTGAGATCGCCTACGGTACGAGCTCTGGGGCCGTGCGAGTGATTGTGCAGCATCCAGAGACAGTCGGCTCAGGGCCTCAGCTCTTCCAGACATTCACAGTTCACCGGAGTCCTGTGACCAAGATCATGCTGTCAGAGAAGCACCTGGTGTCAGGTACAAGAGGACTCCCCGTCTCCTGTGATGCCTTGTGCTGAGAGAGGAAGTGGAGTGGTTTATGCCACATCCTGAAAAACTGAAGGAGTGTGGCTTTGACTTGGCTCGATGTACCGTATTAATTCCCTAGTAGTTCCTTCTTGTGGTAGATTTAATTTCAAGATGCATATCAGATCCCTGCCAAGAAGATTTTTCTGGTTCAAAATTTTCTAAATTTGAACGTTAATATAAATTTATTTCTTTATCTTCAGTTTTAAGCTAAAGTTGTAGATTTAGATGTATATTTTGATAGTTGATTACCTTGTGTTTAAAATTCGTAACAATATAAAATTATGTGAAGAAAGTAACATTTAGTGGGTTTATAGTTCCCTATAATCACAAAGCTTTAAAATTTAAGAAAATGAAGTAAATATGATATTACATGCTAATTTTGTCTAGTGCCAATTTACTTTCTTTGGGTCCTGAGACTCTAAACGTTTCTAGTTTGTAAAAAAGCCTCCGACTTCTTTGCTCTGCTCTTGTGTGTGTTGTTTGCTGTGCTCGGGTTGCTCTACCCTTCGGTCTCTCACACTGTCCTCAGTAGGGTCTCCCAGCCTGTGTACAGTGACCTTGTCTGCTAGAGTCTGCTGTGCGCTCTGCACACACAGGCTTACCTGTGCTTGTTACCTGCCTGCCTGCCTGCCTGCCTGCCTGCCTTCTGCCGCCTCCTGGAAGATGGGTCCCACAGCAGTAGGTGTTCTGTGGTTTCAGCCCTTCTGCCCCCTGGTGGCTATTGGCCTAAATGCAGCCATGTGCTTTTTCTGTGGCATGCATCCTAGGGTCTGACATGGGGCTTTTCGGAGGAGTATGAACAAGGTTCCGTCATCGACACTTGGAGCATCCAGGATCACTTCAGTTCTTTGTCTTCTCAGTCCTGATAAGATTAGTGAAACCAGAAGGCCATTTCCTACGTACTGGTTAAATGCCTTCCTTGCATCTCCTATACTTCACTACTGGCCCGAGAACTGAGGATTTCATTATATACTGCTAAAAAGTGCACAGGAATTATTTCTTGGTATTCTCCAAGTTTCTTTCTAAGGTTTGCTTTAAACTACAAATTGATATTGGATGACATAGGGACTGGGATGTTTGTATCCATGTTTTACATTGCTAGCATTCACGGACATTTCTAAAATCATCACAGATGGCAAGTTAACCCCCCTTGTTAAAGTAAGCAAAAAAGTATACTTCTTGCCTGAATGACTTAGTATCTTAGGGTAGATCTTTTTAACAAGCATGCCTATTTAGAACAAACATGTGGAGAGAGTTTAGGAAGTAATGCACTGTATGGTCATTTAATAGTATTCCTACTCAGAAATTAGCAACAATAAAACCAAGACAAAATCCTGTAAGACTTAAATGTAGAGAAGTTTTTTAAGCTTGAGAGAGAGGGGTCTTTTATATTACTCAGAACCTAAATAGCCTAAACTAGGAGTGACTGTACACTGGTGACCTGCACTTTACATACATCTTATAGTGTAATTATTTATTACTCATTCATAGTTACTTAGAGTCTTCGTTAGAGCTGGGCATTGTTTCTAAAAAATAAACAAAGTGTACAGTAAACAAACATTCTGGTTAGGTTTTTACAAATCTTTTAATTAAACATTTTAAATATTATTATTTATTATTATTATTCTTATTCACCTTTGTAGAGGCTTATGAGACAGGGTCTTTTTATGTAGTCCTGGCTATCCTGGAACTCACCATGTAGACCAGTCTGGCCTAGAACTCATAGAGGTCTTATTGACTCTGCCTCCCAAGTTCTGGGATTAAAGGTGTGTGCCATGACATCTGGCTAAGTGTTTTTAATGTGAATGTCTGTGTCATGTCGTGTTTGGCTACCCTCGGAGAGCAGGAGGGGTCATCAGACTCCCTGGAATTGGAATTACAGGCAGTTGTGAGTCCTCTGAGATAGGTGCTGGGTCCACACTCGAGACCTATGAAGAGAAACAAGCACTCCTGACCACGGAGGTCTCTCCACTTTGTAGGAGTCAGTTCTCACCTTTTACCATGTGAGTCCAGAGGTGGAACTCAGGTCTTGAGGCTTGGCAGCAAGCATCTTCACTCAGTCACCTTCCCAGACCCACTTCTCTCTCTTACTATATGCAAATCAACTACAATTTTAAGACAGATCTGCGATCTGCCTTTTCAGATGTACTATGATCTGCTTGATGTAAAAAGGGAAACATGTTTCAGAGTGGGGAGGTGACCTACTGTGTTCTTTCTTTCCTAGTATGTGCCGACAACAACCATGTTCGCACCTGGACAGTGACCCGATTCAGAGGGATGATCTCCACGCAGCCAGGCTCCACTCCTTTAGCATCATTCAAGATCTTGTCCTTGGAGGAGACCGAGAGCCATGGCAGCTATTCCTCTGGAAATGACATAGGTAGGCATCTTCAAAGATGGAAATCTAGGAATAGGGTTGACGTGGGAATTTTATATTTTAATTTTGAAAGTCATTTGAACATGTGTGTGTGTGTCTATGTGCACAAATGTGTGCAAATGCTGTGCGTGCATCCACTCTTGTCTGAGCACACACATTGGAGGTCAGTTCTCTTCTGCTGTAAAGATGCCAGGATCAAACTCAGATCACCAGGCTTTGTGACAAGTGTCTTGAGCTGCTGAGGCATCACCTTAGCAGCCCCATTGTACTCTGCTACAGTAGATCTTCAGAAGATGTTATAGTTTTGCTTGTAGGCTTTCACAGCAGTAATAGGAATATACAAAGTGACTTCATATCTGCTCTCACCCCTTCGTAGCTAGGGATCGGATCCATACTCCCAAGCCTTATTGTAAGTCACCAGCATCTAGGCATTTCCTCAAAGGATCCTTCTAGTGCTGATAATGCAGATCCTCAGGACCTTTTACCCTCAGCTTGTAAGTCTTTAATGCATCAAATACAGAGCCACAGAGTGAAGAAATGGAAGACCTGAGTGCCTGCTGCTCCTGGAGTGCACCTAATGCAGCTCTGGGGATCCAGTGCCCTCTACTGCCTCTGTTGTAGAAAGTTTTAATCTCAGTCTGGGATTTCTATCCCACCTTTGACCATTTAGTTCCTGTATAAAAGACATACACAACCTTTATATTTTCAATAAGCCTTAATCAGCAAAAGAGCCAGGCCGATATCTACCCTTTATGCTATTTAGAATCTATTTCCTATTATAACCCCTAGTTATTACTTACTATGTTTTATCTGGGCTGCTCTTAACTCCAATTGACCAACCCTCAGGGCCATGATTTCATGACTTACCTAACTCATGGCTGCTTCTCCTTTCTCCTTTACCTTCTTTTTCTCGTTTTTCTCTTCTGACCCTCCCCCCACCCCCTAGCCTAGGGACCCTAAACCTGCCTATATCTCTTCTGCCAAGCTATTGTCTGTTAGCATCTCTATTCACCAGTCAGAAGTAACTTGGCAAGGTCACATAGCTCACTTGGGTCTCTGTTCAGACTCATCTCTGAGCCAGTTCTTGGGGGCCCATACTTACCAAAGACCAAACTTCAATAATTCCCCTTTTTATTCCAATAAAAGGCTCCTTTTCTCTAATATATAAATTGAATACAATTATAACAATAATGAAAATTGTAAAACATGATACACATTTAAAACGTCTAGTCCATTATTTAATGATTTATAAATCATCCTCTATTTTAACTTGTTTTACCATCCAAAAACCATCTTTTTAGACCTAGAGAACATCTTCTTAAATCCTAAACAACTTAAGTTTCATTGTGAGACGATAATTATCTATAGTGTTCAACCCCATCAGACATCTGAGAAAAAAATAGGTATTATTTTGAATATGCAGGAAGTACAGAAATGTAGCTTCCAAAAATCATAGAAATGACAGGCATCTTACTGTCTGGATAGTCCCCAATATTCCTTATAGCGTTGGAGCATCTGTCTTCAGCCTTCTGGCCCAGAACATCTATCAGACCTTACGTGAAGCAGGAATTATGAAGGACTAGCTTACCTTGTCTTGGCAGAGCCTAGCAAATGATTATCCTGCATCCATTTGTCCTTTTGGACAGCATTTTGTCTGCAGATAAAGTTGGACATTTCTTGCACAGTGGCTAGCTTGCCACAATTGAAGGTGTTGATGCTCATAATCATCCTTGAAGTGGAATGGGGGTACTGTTAGGACCAGAATTGTCTCATAGTCAAAAAACCTTTTAATGATGAAATGATTTTAAATACCATATTCTGTGGATCTCTGATGCTTTTGAAGACCATCTGTCTATTCATAGCATATTTGAACAAGCAAACATTGCTTGTCTCCAGTTACCTATTATCTGTACAACTCAGGGAGTATATTTTTGTGATAATCCAGACTCGTATCTAGCATGACTGAGTTTGATTGACTGTCAACTTGCATTACTTAATTACCCTAAACACTTTAGTACCAGCTATTGAAAGGACTGAGGTTAAACCTTGGATTTCAAATGAGTTGCATAAGCACAATGCCTGTCTAAGAGTAACAAAATTAATCTTAAATTCTAGATCAATATATAAAGAATTATACATTTAAATCTGTATTAATATATAAAATTTTGTATCTGTGTAACAAAATATAACCTCAAATCTGCATCAAAATATAAAGATTTCTACCAATGTAATATTATAGCTATAATATGCTTTTAATAGTAGATTTAATAATCTATCCCTATTTATCTAATTTCTAATAATATTACTACACCCCCCCTTCAGCCCCTTTCCCTTTACCCAAGAAAGAAGGAAATTTAGAGAAGAGGAAAGGAAAAATTGAAATCCCTGAGTCTAAGCTCTCTAGTTCCCCCCACTTGTTGAAAATAATATATATATAATTATTTGTAAGTTATCCCTTAAAATGACAGCATATCTATAATTTATAAAATAAGTAAGACCATCCACCCCAACTCTAAGAAAGTGGGACAAAGGTCTTCTTATGATTGCTTCCTGGTGAATTGGGGTGAAGAGCTTCTGTTTGGGGCCCAAAATGAAATTGGAAAAATGGTTAAGTTAAAGCTGGTTGGCATTATTTGTTATCTAGTCTTTGTGTGTAGGAAAAGTTCAGGACCTAACTGAAGTCCTGACTGGAACCATCTGAAAGGCTGGATGTACCGAGGTCATTCGGGAATGAATAGCAGGCTTTTCTGAAGCTGTTTTCGAAGTAAGTCTCTGGAAACAGCATCAGTTGAGGCAGGGAGCTGGAACAGCAGGTCATTCCAGCATCCCCAAGGGAGAATCTTGTCAGGGCAGCCCTCTTGCTGTTTTATTTTGTAATATATAAACCTTACAACCAATTGTGGGCACAGTGACACACACATACACAGACACACACACACACAGGAACATAGACACATATACAAAGAAAGAAACATTTAAAAAAGAAATACTGTGTATTTCTACTGTGAAATTTAATGTAAATTGAGATACTTTTGCCTTGAGCGTGTGTATGACGTTGACATAGGGCTTGTGCCACATCAGGCATGACAGTTGTTTTGGTAGGGGAGTGTTAGTATTAATGTGCTTTATAGAAGGAAACCTTTCCTCATTCTTGTCCTTTTCCTCTCTGACACAGGGCCTTTTGGAGAACGAGACGACCAACAAGTGTTTATCCAGAAAGTTGTCCCCATCACCAATAAGCTGTTTGTCAGGCTGTCATCGACCGGGAAAAGGTGACACTTCACAGAAGGACATGTATATTTAGAAGTTGCCCTTGTCTCCCAGAATGCAGGTGCAGTTTGTTAGACTAGACACATGAAGACAGGAGTCCCCATGCTGGGTACCCATAGAAAGGGGGACTCAGCAGTGTGCTGCTGCTTAGAGCCATAACGACTGGACAGAACAGACAGAGCACCACAGAGAAACAAAACCAAGGAGCCTTGGGATTTGAACATTTCCCATCACACACAAGTGTGTCTCTCAGATGGGACATTACAGGTTACCTGACCATCTCTATGTATAACAAAAGGAAGGAAGCCTTTCTGTCATCCTTGGCTGATGGTAATGTAACCTGCCTAACTAGGCCACAGCTCCCATTAGCAGCTCTCTCGGTTTGTCCTCATTCTCCCAGGGCATGGTCTATCTCGCTATGCCCTGCATTTGCAGAGCAGGGGTCCATACTGGTCCTGAGTGCCGCTGGGACCTTCTTTTCTGCTTTTGTCTTCAGGGTTTCCTCCCCCCCCTTCACCTCCCCCCCCCCCAATTTTAATGATGGTCACAGTGGATTTTATGGCAGACAAATGCACTAAATTCTGATAGTGTCCTTTATTAGCTATGTAAATTCAACTTAAGTGACCTCATCGGTTGTCTGACAGAATAGGGTTCCACTGTCTGGAACGTATGCCATATGGTAAAGTGAAGAAAACAGAGGCCCTATCCACCCTGACCACAGTGGACATTTGTAAAAATGAGCTTTTCTGACATTTTGTTTAGCTTTGAAAATGGTTGTCTCTAGTTTTGCTGGGGTTGTTTCGTTTTTGTTTTTGTTTTTGTTTTTTCTGCATGCCAGGCAAATGAGCAAGTAAAATCCCTAGTAGTGGTCATTAAACAGACAGATTTTCTTTTAAATGTTGCTAGTGCTTTTGATGTTTTTAAAGTTACTCGTTTAACTTTATTTGGCATGTCTCTGGTTACATGGTGTTTTAATGAATAAACTCTGAGCTATGATAGGTTTTATTTCCATCAGAGATAGCATATAGTCATTAGTAACTAATGAGTGAATTCTAGAAAATGGCTAATATGTCCTCTGATTTTGTTTATTTTTTTAAGAAAATGAATTTAGAGTTTGTACTATGATTAGTATGTACTCAGTGCAGAGCTGCCAGGTGTTTATTAAGCTAGACTGGGTGTCTGTCTAACACACCGCCGTCTCATAAGTGTTCCTCATTAATATCCCCTTTTGTGTTATTTCAGAAGGGTTTCTGCGTGAGATGGATTTTACGATCTAGAGGAGACTGCAGAAACAGAAAGAACAAGCAGAAGTTGCTTTGTAGAATTGAGTTGATTTGTTTTAAAAATAAACCAGAAATATAGGTCTCTTTTAAAAAGTTAAGTTACTTTACAAATATAAATAAATGTTAATTCTTATATGACTAATAAGGAAGATTATTGTCCTAACAAAAACAGTTGTTGATTCAGAGTGGGTGCTGGAGATGTGGTTGCTGCTTTTGCAGAAAGCCAGGGGTCAGTTTCTAGCCCCTCTCAACCACCTACAACTCTAGTGGCTGGAATCCAGTGCTCGGTTCTGGCTTCCTGAGGCAGCAGGCATACACACAGGCATTCACACACATATATAAAATACATCTTTTCTTAAAGCTATACTAACTGAAATAAAGGAGAAATGACTTAGAGCTCACACGTGGTGAAATAGTAAGTTTACCCCAGATAAATGCGTGTGGTCCGATGTGTGTGGTCTGTGTGGCTAACAGGACTGCTTCCTCTCTGTCCCCCTCCCCTCTCAGCTGCTTGGCTTCTCTCTGGTCACAGGGATCTGGGGCCTTTGTGGGGTCACACTGTAAAATATTGAGCGTGAGCTGTGGTCGTTTAACATCGGCACGTTTAGTCTCATCTCCCCTCTCTTTCTGTTTCTTTTCCTTTCTGTTTCTTACATCTTCATTCTGAAGAGTTGCTCATTCCCAAGATGACTTTTGTGACTAAATCATCTCTGTATTTCAGTTGAGAACAAACTAATGTGTGAGACATTTTCTCATTCAGAGAAACAAGACTTGATTTTTCTGTCAACTTTGACCATTTTAAAACTATTTTAGATACGTATGCTTTGCTTGTGTGCCTTTGAAGATGGAAATTAACGACGAACTGTCTCAGTTGTGTGGAGTATGTAGTTGCTTCCTTTGATCTGCACCCTTGCAGAATATGTGAGATCCAGGCTGTAGACTGCACTACCATCTCCTCTTTCACCGTGAGAGAGTGCGAGGGCTCCAGCAGGATGGGCTCCCGGCCACGGCGCTACCTGTTCACTGGCCACACCAACGGCAGCATCCAGATGTGGGACCTGACCACCGCCATGGATATGGTCAACAAGACTGAGGACAAGGGTAGGTGAGCCATAGCGGAGGGTTGGCACAGCTGACCTTTGACCTGACATTTGAATGAGTGTTTCTCTCCAAGATGCAGGCGGCCCCACTGAGGAAGAGCTGCTCAAGCTGCTAGACCAGTGTGATCTGAGCACGTCCCGCTGTGCCACTCCCAACATCAGCCCTGCCACCTCTGTGCTTCAGCACAGCCGCCTTCGAGAGTCTAGCTCCAGGTGGGTCCTGCAGGGACAGATTTCACTAAGCAATTTGCCTGACACACTGTAAGCATGTAGTGGGAACGCTATTGGTTTCAAAGTGCAGTTTGAATCATACCTGTTAATATTGAATCGCTCAAATAATAAATTTGTATCTGTATGCATAGCACATCCTTTCATGGGCAAACACTTTAAACTGTTACTGAGTTCTTTGACAGTTTCATACACATGCAATGTGCAAGGGACAAAGTGTCTTTCATGTGTCTGGCATGTGCTGTGGTTGACACCTAGACTTCATGCATGTCAAACATGGTTTTTACCACTGAGTTTGACCCTCGCCCTCCCCTCTGCCTTTTAACCTACTTTGGAAATGTATTGGTTGCTTTTCTATTGTAGTAAGACACAATAACCATGATAACTTATAGAAGTTTGAGTTTAAGCTTCCAGAGGGCTAAGAGTCCTTCACAGTGGGAAAGCAGGCGCAGGCAGCAGGCAGCAGGCAGCAGGCAGCAGGCAGCAGGCAGCAGGCAGCAGGCA
>JADRCH010000057.1:5150778-5361229 GCA_019843965.1 Rhynchomys soricoides
AGGCAGCAGGCAGCAGGCAGCAGGCAGCAGGCAGCAGGCAGCAGGCATAGTAGCTGGAGCAGGATGCTGAGGGCTCACATCCTGAACCACAAGCTCAAAGCAGAGAATGACCTAGAAATGGTACAAGGCCTTAGCTTCCCAAAGCCCGCGCCCATCGACATACTCCCCCAGCAAACCACACCTGCTAAACCTTCACATCCAGCTTCACCAGTGGGAACCAAGGGTTCAAATGCCCCGAGACTATGGGGGGACACTTATTCCAGGCGCTGCAGGGAAGGACTGACAGCTGCAGTCCCATTGGGTGGTTGTAACTCACCCTGTATTAGGGAAGACCACATATCAATTGGATACTTTGTGGAATGTTTGTTCTTATTGTTCAGGTGCAGTGCTAACCAAAAGTGGTTAAATTATCTAATTTCATATACAATGAAATACTCTGCCTTTTCCAACCGTATTGACAAAAATGTCAAATTCTGAGACTCCTAGGACCAAATATTGAAGGACATTGATTCCTTACTCATTTAAAGACTTATTTTCCTTTTCCTGTACTATTTAAAATTTTTGCTTGATTGTGAATGTATATGTTATTACTTTAGTTGGTAATTGTATGTGATATGATCTACTTGACAAAACATTTGTATACAGAAGGTGTAGATAGTAACAAGCCTTTTATGTTTTAGTGACGTTTTAGTTGGCAGTGTAACTGCTGAGATATGCTTCTGAGACCTTGGAGTGAAGTCATAACTGTTGTTTATAAAATCTGCTTTTCAGCCTCCAGCTCCAGCACCATGAAACCATCCATGAAGCAGCAACCTATGGTGCCACACGGCCTTACCGAGAGAGCCCTTTGTTAGCCAGAGCAAGGAGGACTGAGAGTTTCCACAGCTACAGGGACTTCCAGACTCTTAATCTCAACAGAAACGTAGAGAGAGCTGTCCCTGAAAATGGTCACATGGGCCCAGCCCAGGCTGAGGTGAAGGGGGCAGCAGGGGAGTGTGCTATGTCTGAGAGGAAGTCCCCTGGGACAGAGGTAAGATGTGTGAGAGAGTCAGATGGGGGGTCGGAAGTACATAGGACAGCGGAAGGTTTGTCAGAGCCCAAGAAAAAGTCATCAGAGGATGAAAATGAGCATAAAGTGGAGTTCCGGAAGAAGGGATTTGAAACAGGAGGATTCCTTGGAAGAAAGAAAGTTCCCTATCTGGCATCTTCACCAAGTACCTCTGATGGAGGGACCGACTCCCCAGGTACAGCATCCCCATCTCCAACCAAGACCACTCCATCACCTCGGCACAAAAAGAGTGATTCCTCTGGCCAAGAGTACAGCTTGTGAACTCACCCAAGTGCATGAGAGTTTTTCTAAATCTACATGAAAAACAAAATTTCCTGGGTTTCAGTACATTGGCTTTTACATAAAAAACCTCTACAGGTCATGGTTTGACCTGTTGAGTGTTTTCTGGGCCGAGTCTCCTGAAGCAGGAGCAGGGCATACTCTCCTGGGGTGCAGTGACTCAGTCCTCACAGTTCAGAAGTAGCTCTAGCCCCGCAGGCACGTGTGACAGCAGTTTGTAAGCAGGGGTCATTTCCATGTTGCCCTCCCTGCTGGTGTTTTGTCCATCACCACAGTAGTTCCCTTTGAGCATGTGAGGCAGCAGTCAGTGCTTCTAATGCAGATGCCCAAGGCTTGTCTTGCAGTGGTACCTTAAAGTTAATCTCATAATCTTGGAACATGGGCTCTCAACCCTTGTGATTGCGGAGTGTTTACTAGATTCATAATGAGGTGCTATGTCGTGAAAAAGTCTCATGTAATTCAGAACACTATCATTGGTCCCCAGGCTCCACTGTGCACTACGTCTTAGGGTTGTTTATTTCATTGTGTCATTTTCTGATTCTTCTTGTTGGGAGTCAATATAGCATATGTCATCAGTGTTTGGTACCTGAAGTCCTTCCAGTGGGAACAACGTCTGTGTTTGAATAGGTAAAATAATAATGGCAGCGGGGAGATCTGGGTGTTCACAAGGGGACCCCCCTTCCATTGCTACTCCAGCCACTTTAGGGGCCACTGTGCTTTTGCAGTGTCTCACGGGATTGGAATTCTGGATTTGGAGTTAAATGCTCCAATAGGTAAAAATGTTGTTTTGGCTTTATTTTGAACTCTGGGAGCAAAAGAAAAATTTTTGTACATTTTCTTCATTTAATCAAAATGGTTTACATATTTCTGCAAATGGAGAAAATGTAAATTTAAGCCCTTGAGCATTTACTAAGTGAATGATATATATTTCCCATTCTTAGAAATATAATGAAGTTGGAATAAATTCTTAAGTTTACTAAATTGCCAGTGGTTTCACACAGATTCCCTTGTATTTATTTGTCAATTAAATCAAGTGAGAAAGGTTAAGGCAGTGTGTCTTCAGTTATTTAAGGAAACTTATCTTGTGTAAGTTCTACCCACATGTGTTTATAAAATAGAGACATCGTACTTAACATGTCAGAAGACCACTAGAGATGAGAGGAAAAGTTGGTTGGGACTAAAATTTTATAAAAAGGTAGTATGAACCTTAATGTCACCCTGGCAGATGAAGGCCAGCCTGGGCTATATCACGAGCCAATGTCTCAAAGACATATGGAAGACTAACTTCCTAAAGCAAAGACTGCCGCATTCCATCTACACCAGTGCTGGATCCCACTCGTTTATCACAACTCAAAGAACGAGAAGGAAACAGATCTGTGCATTCCGTCTGTCGCAGAAGGGGGAGATTTTCATGGGAATAGTCCAAGCACTTGGTTGCCAGTGTTCTATTACACGGAGTGGAGGAAGCTTCGGCCTCATCTCAGTGCAGTCAGAGCAGGCGGTAAAACTTAGCCAGGGGCTTAGTCAGCTTTTGGACTGACTTCTGGTTGACTTCCTTCTTGGCTTTCTTGTCACAATTGCCTGGCATTAAATGTCATTGTCCCAGCCCTATCCCAACCTTGTTTTATTTGAGTGACTCATTTGGGAAGGGCATCGAAGTGGATTTTAGCGTGCGTTGGACCAGAGCATACTCATCACATTTTGGTTCCTTAAGGAGCTGCTGTCACTTTATGACTCAAGATTGCTGGAATATTCTCTAAGCATATTAAACTTAGTTCACATTTAAGTACCCACCCCATCTTTACATGCATGCTGACTGCATCATTCCCCTGCCTGTCTTTTTCACCAGTTGCAGTGTTTTTCGGGATGCCAGCATGAGCACCAGAGTAGCATAGCACACTCCTAATAGACTTGTAAACGTCTAGGCTCTTTATGTAGTTCATGTTGAAGAAGAGTGAGAGGAACATAGCTAGTCACAAAAACAAGAGTCTTCCTGAGATAGTGGCTTCTTGTTTCCCAAAGACACTGGCAGGAAACAGGATTGGAAGGTGTAGGAGTGTTGTCTATACAGCAGCTATAGGATGGTTGTCTATACAGCACACATGGAGGAGGGGAGGACCAAACACCCTGTAAAACACAGCCTAGAATCCTTTTAGCAGACTCCTCAGACTTGGGGTCCCTCTCAACCTCATGGGATAAAGCTGTTACTTTTGCTTTCTTGGCAGCTGGCTCATCTGTCTTTGCTAGATGTTGAATTCTTTGTCCAGCCCTGGGGAAGAGCTCAGTGATCCCCTAGACAAGAACCAGCATCCTGTTACATTTCCTGGGGGCTCATCCAGGCTTTGAGATGACATCTATGCAAATATACCTTACTGAAAATCAGGAGGACTCAGAAGGCCCCTTGCCTGCAGTGCAGTTCTCCACACCACCACTTCAAGGTCAGAATCCCTGTTAACTCTCACCTCCATCCAGTAAGGGGAGTAGCGGGTTGTCGGAGTGTGCACTTTTACCCTGGGACTGGATGGGGAGCTGCTGCTGTACCTTAGCCAAGAAGCACGGCACGCTGAACCCCAAGGAGACAATCACTGACCATGTTCATGACGCAGAATGTCGGGAGAAGGTAGAGTCCTCACTGGGTATGCATGGAGAAAATCACTCTGGGATCATCAGGTTTCAAGCTAGGTGCAGGCACCTGGATGTGGGCTAGCTGGGCAAGAGAAAACTTGTTCAACTTCCTGTTTCTTGAGCCATCCTAGTACTCAGTCTTGGGTTTTCTGACATAGAGCTAAGACAGTGGTGCCACGCTTGCTTTGAGTTTGAGATAGAGATTGCCTGAAATTGAAATTGAGGTTACTAGGAGGGGAAGGCCCGTCTCTGTGTAAGAAAGCGTCATTACACGCTGGCACCCCAGATAGGCTTTAGGACACTGTGGCTACTTACTGTAAACTTGTCCTTGCTCTTCCTCGGAGCTCTTAAGCTCTGTCCTCTGTGGGAGAGGGCTGGGGTGGCAGGAACAGGGTCTGCCATGGCTGTACCATCTAGCCAGTAACAGCTCCAACCTTACAGTGTTCCCTAAACACATACACCTTTTCCAGACCTGGCTCCCTTCTTTCCTTAAAAGAGAGAGTGGGCTCTTGAGGTTCTCCCAAATGGACGAGCACTGGCTGTGGGACTGCGGGTGGGACGTGCCAGTAGCAGGATTGGATACTCTTGTAGAAGGCCCTGGGTTCGCTTCCAGCAACAGTCAGTCTATGGAAGAACTGGAGAGGACCCTATCTCAGCAGCATAGCTTTATGTACTAACTGGTTCCTGAAGGAGGCTTTAGAGCCTTCCCAGTCATATGTGTCTTTGGACTAAGATGGCAAGAGCCAGGAAGTTCCTAGGAGTTTGCAGTAGTGCAGGGCCAGGTGCAGGACAAGCAGCTGGCTAGCAACAGAGCAGAGACGGACCATCGTGCTTGGGGGGAGGGGAGGGGAGGGCTCCATTGGTCTTCCTGCCTGCTCTTTCTGCCATGTACCTCCGGTAGGGTAGCCAGAACCTCTCTGCCTTCTTCCCCCATCTGGTTCCGTCTCCAGCTCTGCTCTTGGATAAACTACTAGTCACTGGAAATGTCTTAACCTGGGGTCAGGATCATCTGATGGGAGCAGAACAGTACACAAGGTGTGTGTGCTCTCTGAACTTGCTTAAGTGTCTCATTGAGACATGGAGAGTAACTCTTACTGCGAGCTAAGTGTTCTGAGGGATGGCGGCATCAGATATCTTGGAAGCCAATAAAACTGAGTACCTGGGCCAGAGTCCGTGTAGGGACAGACAAGAGGACAAGATGGCTTTGAGAAAGACTGCAAGAGGAACTGAGAGCTGCAGGGGACTGAGCCATAGGTAGGTGCTGAGATCCAACTCTTAGTCCAGTCTCTGCCTGGTGATACCCAGTGCAAACTAGGAGATTTGGATAGACAAAAGGCCACCCTGACCCAAGATCCCTCTATCTTTCTTCCTCTGCCTTGGTGCTGATGGGACAAATAGGTTCCACATTCCTCCACTGTCAGCACTCAAGCTGCTTGCTTTAACACTGGGCACAACTAGAGTCAAAATCCTCTGATTCTCTTTGCTGGGTGTATCCCCAATTTACCCTGGGATGTTTCCCTTGTCTGAGAGGACAGAATTGACACCTACCTTTATTCAGGGAGCCTACTCATTAGAAGAACCAAAGGAAAAACAGGATGTTAAGTTTCTCAGCTTGTCTCCCTCCATTTGCAAATACCCAGAATTGATTGTGGGCACAGGCTTACAAGCAGTTGGCTCCCCAAGGCTAACCAGGAAGGGTATCAGGTTAGACCACTGGGAAAAGCAGATACTTCTATCAGCTTGACCCTCCCTGATTATGAGTATTCCAGCACTTACTGGTATTGTATAAAATTTGAAGGCTCCAAAAGGTAAGAAACCTGTTTTCTGTGTCTGTCTATCCCTTCCCCCATGGCATGATGAGGAGGCTCGTCTGGACCAGCCTTTACGAGTTATAAGGACAGGTCTTTTAGATCAAGCCAGTTGTCAGTGGACTCAACAGCAGGTCTGTTTATTGTAAAGCACTGTTCTCAGTTTAATAGAAGAGCAACAAATGCCTTCGAATTGTCCTGAGCTGTCTGAGTTCACTGAGGAGCTGACTCTGGAGTTTCCTGAGGAGCTGACTCTGGAGTTTCAGATGCAAGTGTGTTTGTCTCCGAATGCTCTCCACAGCCCCAATTTCTGAGTCAGGCTGGCCCTCTGGCTCCTCCTCCCTGCCTCAGAATCAAAGAGTAGAGGCATCATGACTGACTCATCTCGTGATGAAAGTAAAGCAGCCAGTGAAGAGCAGACTCTCTCGGAGGAAACTCAGCACTGGTTTTTGTTATGTGCTGCCCATACTCAACCACTGTGGCAGATAGCTCTGCGCTGGATGAAGCCTGTTTTCTGTAAGGCTTACCTGGGAACCCACCAGGCCCCACAGTGTAGCGGTGTAGACATAGACACAGGAGGTGTTACGTTACTATGGATAAGTTTGGATTCAACTTTCTTTTATTCCTGTGCTATTACACAACACTGTCTTTGAAGCCAAATGACTGCCATCACATCAGCCACGCTGACTTGGAAAGACTACAGGTAGGTTTGCTCAGACTGTCAGCTATTAAGTCTCCTAAGAAAAGTGGATGTTTTTCCAGAGTGGGAAAGAAAGCTGGAAAACACAAACAAGTTACAGGAGCAAGTTGTATAAGGTATGTAAAAGATCAAAGTTCAATACATTTTAACAAACTGCTTAAATCAGAGCTATTGATCTACTTCATAACAATTACAAGGACTGGGTTAAAGAACAAAAACATGTCTAAACTAAGTTTAAGTGTTTGGTTCCCCCCCCACCCCCCCCTCCCCCACACACACCCAAGCTTCATCTAAAACTTAGCAGTTAGAAGGCCAGTTACATCACTCTAGTACTTTTAAGTGTTCAGGAGCCATACATGGGAGACTGATATGCTCAGAGGGATTAACAGGGAGAATATTTCCCCCTTTTCCCTTCAAGGTCGCCTGGGTCTCAGAATCACCTGCTCTCTTATTCAGAGAGGGTAGCCAGTCATCTCTAACCAGCATTCCGTCTACAAAAAGAGTGTCAACAGAGAAATTTCCTCCATGCTTCAAGCCATGGTCAAACAAGGGTTTTTTTTGTCTTAGTCATACATAGATGGAACTATTGGTAAAGGAAAGGCCAGAGGAGCCATGGGCTCCTGTTGTGACCCCTAAGGACCAGGTCCTCAACTTGCCTTGACAATTAAAAATTAGTGACTAATGTTGGCCACCTGCATAGCTTTAAACACATAGCAGGGAACTATTGCCAAAGAATAAAATTATTGGAATGTTACCTTCACATTCCATGGGGTCACACTCCCTAGACATTAGGCTTAAGTCCTTAAGAGATGTTGTGGAGACAACTATTTCTCACTAATGATTTTGTTCCTGATCAGAAAAATGCTGCCCAAGGGTAGGGCCTCATGATTTCGGTGTCATTCAAAGCTGTAGCCACGAGAGGCAGGCCCACTGTTGCTAAAACCCAAAGATTATGTGAGATAAAACCTAGTAGATTGGTCAGTTCTCTTTCCAGCCAAAAGGTATAAGTCTTTTGGCAAGACAAGAAAATGCATGTTAAGATTTGTCCAGGCACTGTGGATACCCTGCTATTTAGATGTGTTTATATATAGCAGAAGTGTTTAATCCAGATCTGTGTGCTTTGACATTTAGGAGTAGCAAGTGTCTAGGAGCTGCTCTGTCACAGATTTAGGTGACAGTCCAGCACTCCCAAAGTCCAGGCTTAGACAGTTGGATCATGGGAGTAAACAGTGGATCTCCAGCCAAATAAGTGAGTTAGTCTCCTTAAAGCATTCCACCTGCCTCTTGTCACCGCCCACAAGATCTTGTCACTAGACTCGGAATAGCTTCCTAGAGCCTTTAAGACTAAAGGAAAGGAGGTTTCTCTTAAGCTGTTTTCCAGAGTCAGCAGATTTATATAGGTAGCCATTGACGATTTCACAAGTTTTCATTTTAAAACGAAGACCTCAGTTCAAGCGAAGGTGTCCCAGTAGTAACAACCAACAGACTTCAGCGAGTGAGCTACTTAGTCCTTAGGAACGGCCATGAGAACTGTGCACAGCTGACCTGTGCCTGTGCTGTTGGAAGCCATGGCTCTAGAACCTTAACCTGTGCACGTGTGGAGCTATGATGACTATAAGATTTCTGGTGGAAATAGCAAGACTAGCCTCTTAGCAGACTTGCTTGGATTTAAACAGGTAGCAAGTGTGCGTCATCCTGAAATAGGCTACAATGTTCCTTTAATAGAGTCAGGGAGAGCCCAGCGAGTTGCATGCTTTGTCTTCCACAAAAATCAGCAAGGCAATGCAAGCATCTAAGTGTGGATACAATTTGCTTATTTGAGCCAAGCAGAAAGATAATATTTTTTAGGTCTCTGTTAGGAAAAATTAAACATTTTGTTTCAGTGTTTTTCAGCTTTTATCACATGTGGTGATAACTGGACAAAAAAGAGGGTTCAGAATATGCACCCCAGGGTTCCATGTTCTAACTTCAGTTCTTCATAGGTGGGTGTCGGTAAAGGCGGTGTGCTCCTTGGTCACGGAGCTGAAACCTTTGATGGCATTCATTAGCTCCTCTTCATCCACATACTGAAAAGCAAGCCAGTCATTACGTAAGATACCCAACTGCCATTAGTGCTTGCTCCTCATTCGTAGTCTATTGCTGCACTATAAAACATGCTCAACACTAGGATGTGCCGTAAGGCAGATCTTCCTTTAGATTCCCTTCATTGAAGGGATCAGGTGTTAATCCAGCTCAGCTAATACCTTAGCCTCTGTGAGCTCGGTTTATCTGTAGAATAGGGAAAACTTGAATCTATATTTACGTAATTTCCATTTAAAAGATCTAGTTAAGACAGTACAAGCTATTACACCCTGTTGCTTCCTAAACTGTACTGTATTTATCAGCAGGGTTAGTGTTAGGATGTCATAACAAGCCAATAACTTGCCAGGTGCTGGCACCTTTACAGGATTCCACCGACCCCGTCTGTTTGTACACTGCCCTCCACTAGAACTGAACACCAGGCAAACACACATGGACACTGTCTGCAGCCATTACAGATAAAGCCAGTGATCACAATTCCACAAAAAGGTGACTAATGTGTTCTTGGGTAGGCACCTCTGACCCTTGTTCTACAATGATGCTAACAGCCCATGAAGATTATGGGAAATGTGTTCCATGTAAGTCTTGATGTGTTACGTCAAATAACATTTCTGTTTTGGATGAAAAAGATAATTTAGCAATTGTTTGTTTCAGCTTAATTAACCCTGCCAGTTAAGAACTAGATCTGGAATGAGGTGTAATAAGATCAAGAAGGGTTTTCAAAAAGGGGTTTAGGTGTGTTGGGGACAAGGTCTCATATACCCCAAATAGATTCAAGCTTGCATGTGGTTAAGGGTGATCCTGCATTTTTGATTCTTGTACTCCCACCTCCTGGTGCTGCCATTATAGGCATGGGCTACAGTGCTCCAGTGCTCCACTTTAGTGTGGCTACAGGGGCTGGTGCTGCCTTTATAGGCATGGGCTACAGTGCTCCACTTTAGTGTGGCTACAGGGGCTGGTGCTGCCTTTATAGGCATGGGCTACAGTGCTCCACTTTAGTGCGGTTACAGGGGCTGGTGCTGCCATTATAGGCATGGGCTACAGTGCTCCACTTTAGTGTGGCTACAGGGGCTGGTGCTGCCATTATAGGCATGGGCTACAGTGCTCCACTTTAGTGTGGCTACAAGGGCTGGACAGCTTCACGCATGCTAGGCGGGCACTCTACCCACTGAGCTGCAGCCCCAGCCCCCAGAAGATAATTTTAAACTTCATTATATATTTAATCTTTCAGAACAAGCACAAATGGCTCAGGTGATGGCAGAAAAGGGGATCGGAACCAACCAATTAATCCCTTTACCCTTACCATTTGCCATTGGTCAAAAAGGAAGGTGTGGAAGTTGCCCACTTTTCAGAAAGCGAAAGTGTGTCCATGCAGCTGGCCGGAAGCAATGGACACTAGAGCTAGGCTCTCTGCCCTCAGTGTCTTCTCTTACCAGCCAAATGGAAAAACACTCAGTCCAGCAGATGTCTAGTTAGTAAAAGTCCTACCAGGTCCATCTTCTCAGACACTGGAAAGCTTGAAGCTGATAAGAGATGACAGCTGATCCCTCCAAGCCAGAGTCTGAACCACTGGACTAAATTCATGAAAGATGAAGCTCATGAATGGTGACAGAGGGCTGGTGACATGTCTCAGGTGGTCAAGTGCGTGTCTAGCACACAGAGCCCTAGGTTCAGTCCCCAGTGCTGCATTCTTGCTTGTTTTTTAAGGCAGGGACATGGTAGCACACGCCTGAAATTCTAGCATTTAAGAGGGTGAGACAGGAGAAACTTGTCATTGAGACATGCAACCTTGTCTCAATGGATGAATGAATAACGGTAACGTGTGTATCATGGTTTTCTGGAGGTTTAAAGTAAACCAAGTGTGTTTTATGCGTTCTTTAGGTCTGTTTCTGGTTTTTTTTCTGTATTTGCTGAGTGCTTTTTCATACAGCAGGTCAGCAGCAGTTCCTACCCTGATCACACAGCAGCACTGTTAAGCCAGTTTACAACATAATTGGGTGTGCACTGTAGCGGTGTGGGTGCAAGAGACAGACGCACTCACCCGTCCACTGCTGTGGCCTATAATAGTTTCCCACAGTGAGTCCTCCGTCACCACCTTCTTGTCTGGAATGTCCATGAGCTGGCTGACACTGCGGTGGAGAGAGCCCTGGGAGTAGGTGTGGCTCAGTTGGCTTTGACTTGGGATCCGAAGTACAGACACACTTTGGCTGCTCCGAATACTCAATGGCGTCCCAGACCTAGGGAGTCTGGTGTCGGCTAATCCCTGCAAAAGAAGGAAGCTGCTGTTGGAGATGGCCTGGTGGCCGGGGGTGGTTGGTAACTGAAATTCACACAGGTGATAGAATGGGATGGCTTCCTCAAGCCTCCTAAACAGAGCAACTCTACAACTGACTACCTGGAAAAATTGTGTTCTTGTTTCCCTGAGACAGTGTGCTGATGCTGGTGTTAGTGGCAATGCTATGTATTCTCTAGGGCATTTGTGCCCTGCCGTGGTGGCTGTTTCTTCCTGTGGGACCAGGCCTGCCAAGCAGTGAAACCAGGGGGTTGGGTCTGGATTAAGGTGCTCTCTACCTGCAGGTTGACATGGAGCCTACCCCTTGAGCTTCTCTTCCACCCCATTAAACGTGAACTATATTGTTTCATGGCTGTCCACTATGAACAATACCTATTCCATTTTCAGACTTCTAGATATGTGTGGGAAGTGATCCCTCCTTTCCTCTTATTCATGTATTTACCTTCTAGGAGTCTCCGGTCTGTAGCTCATCAGCTCAATCACTATCACCAGCAAGGCACAGTGTCTCTATAATTATAATCTAAGATGTGCTCTTACAGTAAATTGTAGCTGACTGAGCATCCAGAGTTTTTCATTTAATAGTCTGGACAGGCAATACAACATACAAAAGATCAGATGGCATCCGTGCAGCACACAGAGGTACCTCAAAATGCATGGTGTAACTTTTTAGGGTGACATTGCTGGACACATTGGATATATCAGCCACAGAATCAAACTGAGAAGAAAAAACAAATGGTTGCATCAGTCTTTGGTTAACATTGTTTCAGGGGTTCAGAGCCAAGATGGCTGAGGAATGCCCTTCATACTGCTCTATGACAGAAGAGAGTTTGAGCCAAGAGGATGAACTCTGGAAATCAGAAGTGATAGAAACCCTAAGGGGCAAGAACAACCAGCAGAAGGTGATCTACAGAATAGAGGGAAGAAATGTGCAGCATTGTCAACAGGGTCCTGTCTGAGATGGGCCCAGATATTACAAGCAAGTGCCAGTAATGTGGACCATAGAATCAAACAGGTAACCTCAGTGAGACAGCCACTGGACTTACAAACGAATAATGTAGTTTGGGGAGATGATAGTTGTAAAGCAACTCCTAGCTGTGGCTGTGGCTTAGTGACAGAGCACTTCCCTAGCGTGTGCAAGGTCCTGCATTCTGTTTCAGCACAAATTAAGACAGGGAAGTGATTCCCATGAACCAAGGAAGGTACTCACTTTGAACCTTCCCTGAGACCATACCTAGGCCACAACAGCCCCCTCTTGATGACATCTTGGCATAGAGAATAGAAGCCAAATAATAGGCCTCACCCAAGGAGGTAGTACATACTTGGGCCAGTATGTATCTTTACATTTCTGGGCAGAAGATTGTTCTCACAGGATCCTGCAGCTTAAAGTCCAGCTGTGACCACAAGCTCACAAACTGAGGAGGATCTTTTCTATACCACAGTTAGACCGCAGTCACTGCTGAAAATCCTTAGTGTTATCCATGTCTCCACAGCTACAGCTGACAAAAAGTACCAGGAAAACCCAGTAGGTCCAGAAGCACAAGTGGCCAAGGCCCCCAGCAACACTTAGCTCTTCCACTGTGTGTGATCTAGGGAGCCCCTTTCTCATCTAGCAGCTTTGGAGCTGCAGCCACTGCGGGGTCATGCCAATTTCACCTGTGCTTTGGGAGCCAAGCCATTTGGCTTCAGAACATAGTAACCAATGGCTCTAACCTTGCCGACACACTGCATAAGAGGATTTATAGGAGCCCTCCTTCCTAGCCGGTAATTTTAAGACTGTAGCTACTGGTAGAAAAGGACAATCACTTAAGCTTGGCCCTGGGGTTCAGGGAAAGGGTCTGTGTACATCGAATCCAGAATGGTAACTATCAGCATCACAAGTGTTACCCCACAATAGCTGTTCCTTTAGGAACATCACGATCCAGGCTCTGAAGCAGTGGGACTATTAGAGAATAGTGCCACAAGCCTCAGATCCACCCATACTTGACTTGTGAGACCAAGTGGAAGTTGTCTGCATGTCCTCCTTAGGAGTGGGTATGGCAGAGCAGAAGACTAAATGAAAACTGTGTACTGGATAGCTGAGGGAAGGGACATTGCAGCCTATGAACTTGGGGGCAACTTGCTGGTGCCACGTGTGCTTGTTCCTTGTCTTCTGCATGGTCCTTGCCTACAGAACCTAGGAAAGGTCCACAACTGATTGGCTCATAGATGCTATCACCATCTTTGAACATCTGTGGTACCTGAAAAAAAGGCCCATCCTAATGTGTGGGCTCAAGAACTATCACTGCTGTGCCACAATGCTTGGCATAGCCTGTGCTTGCCCCAGGGAATATGTCCCTCTCCATACCCATGCCATCTAGACAGGCAGCTGCTCATTGCCCTAGTGCTCCTGTAGCTGACTCTGTCGGGCCTAATGACACACACCCTTCTAAGCCTATGTCCACCTCAAAGCAAACCAGTACCACCACGGACTGCTGCAGTTAGACTGTTAAAGATTTCAGACACACCTGATAATGAGCCAAAGATGAAGAGATGATACTTTTAGGCTCTGTTATAACCAAAATGTTTTAAATTGCCATCCAGTTATCTCATATAGACAACAACAACCTTTTTCCTATAAAAATGGAAGAAAAAAATATTACAGTAAGAATTCCCCAAGAACACATCCAAATTTGAAGGAAATCTGCAAAATTCCTGAAACAATAAACAAGATCCTAAGGAAACAGACATAAGTACAAAGAATGATGGGATAATGTAGGTGAGTGAGGGATTCACTAAGAGATAGAAATTAGTAAAAGAATCAAGAGTCTTTCATTGATGAAATGGAAAAAAAAATTGAAGGAAAATTGTCACAATACCATAGGACAAACTAAAGAAAGCATTCAGAACTTAGGAGACAAGTTACTGATACTAGTACATTAGGATGAAAATGGACCAATGGACAAGGTTTATAGTGATCTAAAATTTGCATCTTGAGAATTATAGAAAGTGAAGAAAAAAGGTGCTGACAAAACTCTCTCATAAAATAATGGATGAAAATTCCCCAAGAGCTGGTAGGTGGGAAGGAGAGCTGTAACTTCTGGATGGGACAGGGCTGTCCCACAGATCAACTCACAACAGCTATGGTTGTAGGTACAAGACTAAGCCAGTCAAAAGTCTAACATTTGTCACTCCTGTCAGAAGAGCTGTTGGCAGTTGGTGGCTGCTAAGAGAGGGAAACATGGTCTTCTTTCAGGATGTGGCCACTGATAGGTCTTCCCATGCTCCAGGGGATGGCCCTGCACATCCATGAACATATGGGCAGCATTAGTTGTTTTGGGGGGGGTATTAATAACACATTATTAAAAAGGAAAGCATTGAGTTTGGAAGACGATCATAGTGTGGGGGGAATTAGAGATGATAGTGGATGGATATGATCAATATACATTGTATAAATATATGAACACAAAAATATATTTTAAAAAACCAAAATCTTAAGAGAGATGGCTATCAATGAAGGAACCCAAACTACCTTCTCAAAAGAGATCTCATCCATGGTATATTTTAGTAAATATTGTGTGTATGACCAAGAATTCTCAAAAAAACATTAAGGGGCGCCTCAGATTTGTAGCAGAGTTTTCACAGAAAATTTATAACTAGAAGAGAATGGTATTGATATTTAAAATAAGAAGAAACTAAAATAATACTCCCTAAATCTAAAAGAAGATACTAAGAATTTGCAAACAGTAAGAAACACAGGAGCATCCTAACTAGAAATGACGGGATGGTAACTGCTGTCATGAAAATACAAATGTGTAAGATTCATTGGAACAGCACCCCAAAGAGACAGATTTAAAATTAGATGCTGCCTGTACTGGCTAGTTTTGTGTGTCAACTTGACACAAGCTGGAGTTATCACAGAGAAAGGCGCTTCAGTTGAGAAAATGCCTCTGTGAGATCCAGCAGTAAGGCATTTTCTCAATTAGTGATCAAGGGGGGAGGGCCCCTTGTGAGTGGTACTATCTGTGGGCTGGTAGTCTTGGGCTCTATAAAAAAGCCAGCTGAGCAAGCCAGCCAGTAAGTTACATCCCTCCATGGCCTCTGCATCAGCTCCTGCTTCCTGACCTGCTTGAGTTCCAGTCCTGACTTCCATTGGTGATGAACAGCAACATGGAAGTGTAAGCTCAATAAACTCTTTCCTCCCCAACTTGATTCTTGGTCATGATGTTTGTGCAGGAATAGAAACCCTGACTAAGACACTACTAAATCAAACAAATACAAGGAAAACAAAATACAGTTTTCAAAATGACAGAAGATGTTATAACATCCTTGCCTATAAATGGATTAAATTCAACAATCAAGATATAATAGATTGGTAGAATTAAGAGTTAATTTAAAGCCATATGAAGTGGTGCACAACTGTAATGTAAGTAGATAGGAACCAGAGGCAAGAAGATTATGAGTTGCAAGCCATTCTGACCTTCCCGGGTACATAAAGCAAGAGAGCAAACAACAAAAATCCTAAGACACAACTATATGTGGCCTACAAGAAACTCACATTATTGCTTCAATATAAAAGATACACCATGTATACTAAAAATAAAAGTTTGTGAAAATATATATCACACAAATGGGAACAGAAAATTATCTGAGCTTGGTAATTCAGGTCTATAATCCCTGTAAGTTGAGAGGTTGATGCAGGAGGATTATAAGTTCAAGGCCAACCTAAGCAACTAAGGGAAACCTTATCTCAAAACAAAACCAAAAAATGGGATGGAGAGGATAGATGTAGCTCGGTGGCAGGGTGTTTTCCTGGTATATGTAAGATCTTGGGTTCAGTCTCTGGTACTGAAAAAAAAAAAGGAACAGGAATAGCTGCATTCATTTCAGATAAAATAAATATTAAATAAAGTCTTTACAAATTGATAATCATAGAAAAGTCCTGCTCAAGAAATGACATACTAATTGTGAAGATATGTAAATGTCCTGATCTGAATGAGAATGGGCCTCATGTTTGAATGCTTAGTCCCCAGTTGGTGAACCCTTTGGAAAGGATTAGGAAATTTGGCCTTGTTGGAGGAGGTGTGTCACTTCGGGGTGAGGTTTGAAGTTTCAAAAGCTTGAGTCATTCCAATTTTACTCCCTCCACCATCATGGTTGTTGTCTCTTCTATTGCTCCAGTGCCATTCCTGTCTGCTGCTATGCTCCCTGCCATGCTGATCATTGACTCACCCTCTGAAACTGTCACATGTGCCCCAATTCAATATTTTCTTTTATATGTTACCTTAGTCATGGTGTTTCTTCACAGCAATAGAGAAGTAATTCAGACAGTGCCCAATATGGGGCTTCCCAATACAAAGCAAATTTAGCTCTAAAGTAAAGGACAGACTAATGCCGTAGGAGCTGGGCATTTCAACATCCAGATTTCCTTGTTGGGCACATCTTGCAAACACAAACCATTAAACAGCGGCACAGAACCATACCTCAAAGCATTCCTAACAGGTACTGAACATCTCATCCAGCGGCAGCACATAGATTCCCTTCATCAGGATCTTGAGGACAGAGCAAGTACGCCACAAATCAAGACTCAATCAATTGAGATAAAATTGAAATACCACAATTCTGCTCTGGACTATGACATCTTAAAACTACAGTCTAAGAACAAGGGGAAGGGAAAGTGAACAAATACATATAAATTGAGTAACATGCTCCTAATAACCAAGAGGAAATAATGTCCCCAAAGAAATTCAAAGTCATAACATCTACTATGAACAACTATAAAAAGCTGGGAAAACTAGAAGAAATCTGTAAATTTTGAGCATATACAATATGTCCCAAAGTGAATCAAGGTGGACAGAAAACCTGACTAATAATCAGCAAATGATGTTGAAACAAGATTCTTTCATCTTAGGGCTTGGAAGATGACCCAGCTGTTGAAAGTGTTCATGGCTTTTGAAGAGGACCCAAGTTTTGTTCTTAGCACTCATATAGAACATCTCACAACTGCCTGTAACTCCAGCTCCAGGGGAATCTGATGCCTTCTGGCCTCTGCGGGCACCTGTACTCACACGTACTCATACACAGACACATAAACATAATTAGAGCTAGGATAAGATCTTTAAAACATTAAATCTTCCCTCTAAAAATGTCCACGATCCAATGGCTTTACTGGAAGCATTTAAAGGATAACTGTTTCTGTATTTTGAAAAACTACTCCAAAAATCAAAAATGACCAGAATTCTTTCAAACTCTTTATGAAGCTAACATTACCTTGATACTAAACCAGACAAGCATAGAAATCAGTACAATAAAACATACAGTACTAATACACACACACACACACACACACACACACACACACAGAGTGAGAGAGAGAGAGAGAGAGAGAGAGAGAGAGAGAGAGAGAGAGCGAGCTGTAGACTCTTACCCAATGGACACAAGAGCAAACATTCTCATTATATATTAGAAATTGAATTTCAAGTTGATGCTTATATACAAGACACCTGAACCAGTCTGCATGCAAATGCAAACATGTACAAGACACTGGTTTTTAACTGCTTTACAAGACATCATCAGAAATGACCTCCTGAAATAGTATTTTTCTACACACACACACATACACACACACACACACACACACACACGTGTGTCATGATCAATGGAATTGGTGCCAGGCATGCAAGGGTAGTTCAACATTTACAAATCAAGAAGTTCGATACCCTGTATCAACAGAAGAACAGAAACCCTAGGGGCCATCATTTTACCTCCATAGAATAAAGGACATTTACAATAAAAGCAATCACATACTATACTTGGGCAAAAGGAAAAGGAATTTCTCTCTTTTGAAAGAAGACAATGATGCCCACCCATCCTTATGGCTGTTAACATAGTACTGGAATCTTTACAAGAGCAGTTAGGCAAGAGAAAGGTTTCAAGGACATCGAAATTGGAGAGGATGAGGTTAAATTACCTATGTTTGCTGGTATGACTTTATGCATAAATACTTCACCAAACAGCTGTCAGAGCGATAAGTAAATTCATAAGAATGAAAGCATTTCCTGGCTACACCAGGAAAAGTCCATACATACCACATGGGTTTCCCCTGGTGGGTAGACGTTCAATGGGGTCATTCGTTTCTGAAGAGGTACCAAGGGAGGTCTCTCTCTGATACATGGCTCCTTATGGATTTTTCTTTGTAGAATCAAAGACAGAAAAATGGCCAACAGGATCAGGCCCAGCATGGCCATTACCACGATGAACCACAGCTCACTGTAGAACTCTGTGCTTTTGGTTCCTGCTTCCTTCTTTTCTCCAGGAGTTGTCAGCACCAGGCCTGCAAAAACCATGGAGAGAAATAGAGTCTTTCAGAAGGCAACCTGTGGCCTTGGGTGCTGTGATTTGACTGAGAAGCAAAATCTCATGTGCTTGAGTCTAACCACGTGTGGGCCAGAGTGTTGGCTTGGGGTGCTGCAGGGAGACAAGTCAGCAGCTCATAGTGCTGCAGACCACCGTGACCTTAGAAAGAGCGGCTGGTAGACAGGAGACAGCAATCTTTAAGAGGGTCTCCCTATCCTTGGTGGTGTATCAAGAGCAATGGGCTCTCCCAAATCACCTAGACATATCCTGAGGGTATCCAAAGCTCCCTCACCTCAGGCACCAGCTCCACTCCTCAGAGGGTTTGTGCAAACTGGGTTTTGAGATATCCGATCTTTTCTATTGTGAATGTCAAGAGCATGTCTCTACTACAGCTTTCCCATGGCTTGTCACCTCTGTTAATTAGCCTATGTTCTAAAAATCATCTCAAATATACCAGGGGTGACTTCTATGGAGATAAGTATCAGTTATGCCTCTTTCCTAGAGTTGTGTGCTAACGATGATGTAATCCTTTAAGTACAGAGTAGTCAAAGGTCACATGAACACTCACAAAGTTCAGTGAGTGTTCCGATTTGGATCTGTGTGGGATGCTTGGTTCCTAGGACAGCAGTGTTTGGGGATGGATTAATGACAGTGACTAACTATATCATTAAGGGTCTCACCAATGGGCAAATTCACTGGTAAGGTTGTGCCTTCATGGGCTGTTGAGAGGTGAGGTCTGGTGGGAGGAAGGAGGTCACTGAGGACATGACATGAAGTGTGTGCTTGGGCCAGACCCATCTGTCCCTATGTCATGGTTGTCATGAGGTATGAGGTAGCATCTATGCTGCCATGTGCTTCCCACCACAGTGTTCAGCCTCAGACTCAGAGACAATAGGGCCAAGTCCACAGACTGAAATCTCTGGAACCCTGAGCCTACAGAAACCTCTCCTTATGTTGTTTTTCTCGAATCTTTTGTGACAGTGAAGGAAAGCTGGATAGCACAGCGAGCTCTGAGGCCTTCTAGATATGATGGGTAGAATTACTTTATGTGTGGGAATAAGAGAGCGGCACGGGGGGGGGGGGGGTGGGCATGGGCTCCCTACAGAACATATATGGCAGTAGAATCATGCCATTGGTTGGCTAACTGATGAAGAGGGTCTTCCATCAGCTGCCCATCCTTCTGCTGAGAATAGCTTAGATATTCATGACTGTGATGCAGCTGCTGCCTGGGCCTGCTTGAACCTGAGAACCACAGCCCTGCCTACTGAATACCAGTGCCAGAGGCAGAGGAGAAGCTGATGGCATTGAAAGCCTCTGCTCTCTGGACATCTCCCTGCTTTAGGCAGATCAGAACCAGAGGGCAGAGAAGATGTGCCAGGGCTTTACATGCATATCCTCAGGGAGACTGTTAGAAGGTGACGTAAGCTAAGTTCAAACCCTGAGAGGAGGGTACACCTTTGTGAACCCAATGGTGACATGGTTTGAAAAGTCACTGATGCCCTGGGCCTCTTCTTCCTCACATCTGAAACAAAGGGTTGAAGACAAATCTCCAGCAGGCTGGAAGCCCCTTCACAGTGAGAACCGGTGTTTGAAAACTGAATCTTGGCTGTGCAGGAGAAAAGAGTTAAGTTCTTCTGTGTGTGTGACACAGCCCTGGGACTCCAGGGACATCCGATTGGCTCTGTTTGCTCTTTGCTCAGAGACTGAAGGACAGGGTGCCTGGGGGAAGCCTCCAAAGGGGAAAGCTCAGCAGTAGGAGACACTGTCTGCTTCTTTCCTGCTTGGAGGCTGCCTTCAGGCAACAGAACAAGAACTCTTTAGAAATTAGATCATGAAAATTAAAGCTGACTAGAGATATTTGCTGGGCAGCACATCTCAGAACCAGCAGTCCACTGAATTCCCTTTCTCTGCTCTGCCAAGAGCCCTCCTCCAGACATGAGGACTACCTTCATCCCAGCTTTCCCACAGAGGGAAGCTCCATTGTCTCAAGGCTGACTGGAAGTTGCTGTCCTATGATAAAGGCTTAAAATGGGATCGTGTCCAGCCTTGCATTTTTCTTTCAGACTGTACTTTACTTCGGGGCCCTGTCTTGTTGATCAAGTACCTGGGTCATAGTCGGGATGAATCCTGTGTTTGGGAGCTGGCTACAAAGAAACCCCAAGTCTGTTACTAGAGTCAAACGAGTCTTGACTCTGGATTGACATGGAATTTGAATCAGTTAGCATGAAGTGCTGGAGCCCAGTGTCAGAATCACAAGACAGGACCTATTTAAAAGACCACAGTTCTCAGTCCCCTCCCATCTGTATATGTGTCAGGGGCCTGAGGATCTGTATTATTAACAAGCACACAGAGCTGATTCTTATGAACATGTAAATTAGAGAGACATACTGAAGGAAATGTCCGGTCAAGAGTGGGTAGGAAGACCACGTTTGAGTGAATGAACATCCACACAAGTTTACACAGCATTCCTGGATAAGTCCCTGTGTCTATCCAACTGGGAAACTGGATTTCTTGAAGTTTATCTGTTGAAGTCCTTTTTGTCTCACAGCTCTGAATATAATGAGATTAGCTATATGGGAAAGGTCATGTTAAGTCTGCGATCTATAGCATACCCAAATATGAACAGTATGGGAAAGGATATCTGTTGATTGAAACAAGGGAGGAAGAGGGTTGGGGAGAAACATACAGAGGCTGGAGGACAGTCGTGGGTGGCAGTCCTTGCCGTCAACCTTATTTGATGCATGGTCTCCTGTTTGCTAACGGTATGCTTGGTTGGCTGGCCTCTGAGTGTCTAGGGATTCTCCTGTCTCCACTTCTCAAAGCACTGGGATTACAGACTGTGACACCATCCCTGCCTCTAAGTGGGTTCTGGGGGTTCAGACTCAGGTCTTCATAAATATGTGGTGAATGTTGCCCTCACTGAGCCATCTCCCTAGCCTGTAAGCCATTAGAATCCATGAAGGATACAGGTAGAAACATCCCCAATTCACCACTGTTGGCTCTGACTTCAGAACATTGTTTGGACCATCAGGAACAGAATTGGCCACCCATTGTCTTCCATCTTCTCACTTTCCCTGGACTCTCTCTGCTACCTTTCTGTAGATGAAATCTTAACATTATTTAGATAAAATATTTGTTCAGAAGTTTAATCCAGTTTTTCTGATGTTTGTCATATTGACATTTCAGTGACTTGGCTTTTGAAAGTAACCCAACCTCTTGTCTAGCAGAAGTTTCATTAGGACCTATAAAGTTCCCTGCTTCCTTCCTTCCTTCTATCCTTCCTTCCTTCATTTCTTTATGACACACCAGTTCCCTCCATAAAGTCTACCACTAATATGTTAGCAGTGTCTACACAGACATTTGCCTGTCTCTTGAGGACAGTGAGTAGCTGCTACACTAAACACGAGACAAGGGAAATGTTTACCAAATCCAGTTGTAACATCATATTGGACCAATGGAGTCTTAACACTTCCAATGTCTGTCGTGCAGGTGACCTGGAAGAAGAAAGCTAGACAAAAGAAAGAACTGGTAAGTGTCTGTTAACACCAGCTAACAGGGGCATCATCTGGAAAGGGCAATGAAACTAACACCCAGAGTGAACTGGGTGATAATGTTACCCATGGTGGTCAGTTCTGTGAGGTGCTGTCATGATTATGTTAATTGATGTGGGAAGACCCAGCCTAAAAGTGGGTGGTACCATTTCTGTTTCCTGGCTTGGGGCTCCTGGCCCTTATTACAGTAGAGTAGGTGCCGCGTGCCACCCACACCCACACCCACATTTTCTGCTCTTGACTGTGGCTGAATGGGGCCAGCTATTTCAAGTTTCTGCTGCCTTGACTTTCCCTCAGTGATGGACTGTAACATGGAATTGTGAGCTAACATAATCCCTTTCTCCTTTAGCTCCCATTGGTCAGGGGCTCAAAGCACCAGAAGGGAAACTAAGACAGTTTAGATGCTAAAGGCTCTGCAAAGGCACGCTACATCACAGTAGTGATTGTTTCCTGGATTGATGCTGCGAGGGAGGGAGACCTTGAAGAGGCTCTGCCATGTGCTACCACAACGCAGGCCCAAAGCTGTGGCCAGCAGATCACAAATGAGGACCATTATGAGCCGGAATAAATCTCTTCTCTTTATAAGGTTGATTGTCGGGCATTTGTCATAGCGCGGAAAAGCTGACTGACGTCTAATATGCAAACTTCTAATTAAAAAGTCAATCAGCAACAGAGCTGATGGCAGCATATCCATAAGGGTGGAGAGAGAGATCAGAGCTTCTACTCAGAGCAGCAAGCACTGGCAGAGGACCTGGACCACACAGAAGTGGAGCTTGAGAGAGCTCAGAAGGAAACTTGGGAATCATGTGATCCAAATTCCCATTTCTGTTTTTTTTTTTTTTTGCTAAGACCCTGTGTCTTTTGCAAGGTCACACAGATGGTTGGAGGCCCACTCAGGTAGAACCCAGATCCTCCAACTGTCAGCCACCTTCCCTCCATAGCAAGCTGCCCGGGTGACCAGCAGCCGTGACAATGTGTGTGGCTCACTTGGGTTGAAACTCGGTTTCTACAAACACAGCGAGGGAGTCATCCTTCAGCTTAAACAAACCGGCCTTTCAAGGACCCAAACACTCCTGGGCTGATTTACTGTCTAAATCCAATGCATGTTTCAAACGGTTCAGTCTCCACTGGCCCTGTGACCATGCAGGTGACTTGAAAACCTGGAGTGCCGTATGGAGTCTTGTTTCAACTGAATCAAGACAGAAATAAGAGACGCAACCCGGAGAGGAGGATGGGTACAGTCCTGGAAGGGAAGGAAGGTTTTGTAGGGACCATTCCTGTGAGGTTTGGGGAGCCCCTTATTCAGTACTTTAGGGCTGGACATAGTCACCAGGTATTCTGGTAGCATTTTTTGTTACTTTGATAATCACCACGACCAAAAGTAAATTGGGGAGGAAAGGGCTTATCTGGCTTACACTTCTAGATTACACTCCATCACTGGGGGACATCAGGGCAGGAACTGAAGTAGAAACCATGGCAGAATACTGCTGGTGGGCTCATTCCCTCTGGCTTGCTGAGCAAGCTTTTGGACATAGCCCAGGACCCATGCCTAGGCATGGCACCACCCACATGGCATCACCCACATGGCACCACCCACATGGCATCACCCACATGGCACCACCCACATGGCACCACCCACATGGCACTTGCTCCTACAACAAGAAAATCAAACAACCAAGAAAATGCCTCACAGACAAGCCCGCAGGCCAATCTGATGGAAGCAATTCTTGAACCGTGGTCCCCTCTTCGTAGGTGACTCTAGTTTGTGCCACATCGATGGGGAAAACTAACCAGCATACCGAAGATGGTGCTATCCGAAAGTGGGGACAGAGGGGGACCCCCTGGAACTTTTCAGTATGGCTGCTGATTAAGTGTGTTGCTGTTTGTCTTGTGAAATGATCCTGCGCTCTGGAATCCTTCCTTCCTGTAACCATTCAACTCTCCTGGGGACAGCACTGTCCCTGGATGTATCCAGTAACAAACAGGAAGGAGACACATATTCTGAGCTGTAGGATTTCTACAGATAGTGGCGGCCATATAAACAGTGGAATTTTGAGGATGAGCCTCCTCAAGTCACCTCTCAGGCTTGACATTTCCTAAAGCTGGGGACCAGGGCACCTTCCACGGAGAAGAGGGTCGGTCACTAACTTTTGTCCACCGTCCTTGGTATGTAGAGTACGGTGTCTAGGCCGCTGTACACCTTCTGTCCTCCATTGGTGACGATGTACTCCTTTAGCTGGCCATTCAGGAGAAAAGTGCCACTCCAGTCCACCCACACCATGGATTCGTTGCTGTCCACTGAGAACGGGGCTTGGTACTGAGGCACTGTGGGGAAGGAAAGCACAGCTCCTAGACACATGAACTTCCGGGATGGATGAGGGACTGTGGGCCAGGGCAGGGCGGGGCGGGGCGGGCGGGGCGGGGCCGGGGTGCTTTTCAAGGGTGTAAACAACAGAATAGGAAATCAGCCAACCAACCAACCAACCAACCAACCAACCAGAAACAACCCTGGATGTTGCTAGAAACCCATTAAAAATAACAAACCGGGGTGGAAGGCAGGAAGGCCAATGGGAACACGTGTGAAATGCGCTCTCAGCAGCTCTGCGCTGCTTCCAAAAATCAATGGAGAGTGTTGATTTATAAATAAAACTATTAACACACAATGGGTTTGCTTAGCAACATAACGAGGGGCCCATAGTTTGCTGTATTTTCCCTCTCCAACGGATAAAGTGTCCTTACCGCTATTAACTAGAGCACACAGCTATTTCTCATATCTGCTCGATATTTATTGCTAGGAAGCCCCAAGGACTAGATGAAGTTAATTTTTTTTTTTCTTTTTTTGCACCAAACCAAACTGCTTAGATGGTGAATTATGCTCTTTTGGTACCCATTTATTTTTAAAGCTTTTTTCTTGAACCACTAGTTTGTTTTCTAAGATAGTTAAAGGGCCCTGCAAACAACAATCTGTGCATCATAATTCATTGCCGTGACTAAGCCGTCAATAGCAGAGTACATCAGTGTAACCAGGCTCGGTTCTCTTAAGTATTACATCAGATCCAGAAGCAACCTGCAACACGCTTACAGCTATCCTCTCCTCTCTCTCAATTTTAACCTCCTTGCTGAAACAGAACGGGAGACCTCAATGGCAGCTCATCTCCAAGGTAAATAATGTTGCTTAGGGAACAAACGGAGTAATGAGCTATCACCCCACAGAGGGGCAGAGACCTGCTTCAGGAGACCTTGCTTTCAATCCACACACACACACACACACTATACACAGTTGGCTGTTAAGAAAGGAGGGGTGTGAATTCATGGGGTACATTATTTATGTCAAAGGTTATAACGTAGTACAGGATAATTATGTTTTGTAACATTTGGTTTAGACCCTAAAGACACATGTGCACCTTATCTTTCAGAGCAGGAGACTTAGAGAGAGAGAGAGAGAGAGAGAGAGAGAGAGAGAGAGAGAGAACTAAAAGCAATGTGCCACCAAAACGAAGAGTCATCAAACCCTCTTCAATGGCTGTGTGTTTCCAGCCTGGGCCTACCTTATATCACAGGCCAATATGCAGTTTTTATTTTTCTGATGCTCTCTTCTACTATGCTGGTCCAATATATCTCCCTGTAGCCTAGCAGTATAAAAAACATGTAACTTGAAAATTTTAAGGAAATAAATGTGATTTCTGTCATTTAGGATTTGGAGTCTTTGCTGAAGGAAAGAGCAAGAAATCAAATGGAGACTTGGGTTTACGTAGCTGCCCAGGAGGGATCTCAGGAGACAGGATGTGGTACTGTGCCTTGACATAGTTGATATTTAACCCTCAAAACACCCCAGTGAAGACTGGGTCCTGGGGCTGGAGAGATGGCTCAGCAGTTTAAGAACACTGACTGCTCTTGCAGAGGACCAGAGTTAGGTTCTCAGAACCTCTAGTTCCAAGTGAATCTGATGTCCTCTTCTGGTCTCTATGAGTACTGCATACACACACACACACACACACACACACACACACAAATATACATTCACATACACATACACACACACACACACACACACACACACACACACGAATCTTTAAAAACTAAAAAGAAAGAAAGAAACTGATTTCTTTCAGAGGTTAAACACCTTGCTCAATAATCAAGGTAGGAAGCTACCAAGTACCTGAACCCAGAACTGCTTAACTCCAGGCCCACACTGCCTTTAGAATCAGAATACATTTACTACTTTACCATATGTGCTCCTTAGTGGTATGACACAACTGGCTGATTCTGGTTGTCAGTTAATCAGGAGTTTTGTGCTTGTCAGTCAAGTTAGCCATTACTAAAAATTAAGCCCTATAATCTTAATTATATTTAAAGGGCAATAAATGTTAAAATTCTTAACATTTCTTATAATTTATTACGTTTTACTGTTATGCAGTCACCTAGGGTTCTTTGCCCTCTTGTAACAGAATGATGGGTTCTGTAATGATCATCCACCTCCCGTCTTTCTCCTGAGTGCTACTATGGTGTAACTAGGACACCGTGGGAGCAGCCAAGCCTGGCCTACATAGTAAGTTCCAGGCTAGCCTAGACTACCGACTTGCCCTGAACTTTTACACTCGTAAATGCCATGGGAGTTTTCTCAAGTCATTATCGACATGATGTCTCAGTGGAAGTTCATGCAACCCGACACGGGCCTTCCAGTCACGTGACTCGGGCCTTCCAGTCACATAGGCTTCCCTGGTTCTCAAACAGCATCTCCTGTGCCAGGCACATCCCATATACTTACTCTCCTTCTTGGTGCTGAAGCTGGTCCACCCAGAAGCCATGCTGCCTGCTTCATTGTAGGCCACCACTTGCACCCCGTAGGCAGTATTAGGCTGAAGCCCCGCCAGGCTGGCTCTGTGCCCAGGGGCCCAGTACTTCCTCTCCGTGTGGCTGGGAAGGCAGTGTGGGGCTGAACCAGGAGGGCAAGCCCGGTGCAGCTGTAGTTCATAGCTGGGACAGGGAGGGGTGAAGAGAAGAAAGACAGGCAGTGGACTTGATTACTTTTCAAAGTTGTTTACATTTGGAGAAGACATTTTGCAAACTAAAAACCCCATTTTCAGGAAACTGCTTTCAGGGACGCTGAGTTGATACTACAGAGGAATGAGACGTGAAGTTATGTGGGAAGGTGTGTGGAGCTTCCTCACGTTTACACGTGGATTGCCACACGGAAGGTAATCTATGTGTGGGTGTGTAGCTGTTTGGTACATGGGTACATGCAGGTGTGAGTACCTCTGTGTGCAGAGCAGAGGACAACTGTGGGGGCTGTTACTTTTTTTTTTTAAGATTTATTTTTTATGTGTATGGGTGTTAGGCTTGCATGCATGCCTGTATAGCATGTGCATGCAGTGCCAGCAGAGGCCAGAAGAGGGCATGAGAACCACTGGAACTGGAGTTACCTATGGTTGTAAACTGTCATGTGGGTGCTGGGAATTGAACTTGGATCTTCTGAGAGCAGCCAGTGCTCTTAACTGCTGCGCTCTCTCTCCAGACCCATCTCTACCTTATTTATGTTTTTGAGACAGCATCTCCCACTGGTCTGGAGCTTGCTAAGTAGGCTAGGCTAGCTGCCCAGGGAGTTCCAGGGTGCTCCAGGGCTCTACCTACCTCTGCCATCTCAGCACTGGGATATCTAAGTATGTGCTACCACACCTAGCTTTTTATGTGGGTTTTGGGGATCAAACACAGGTTCCTAAGCATGATAAACACTCTACCAAGTGAGCCATTTCTCCAGCCCCACAAGTAATCATTTCCATGAATAAAGATTAGATGTTTGGCTCTCTTGAGAGGGATTCATTGTTGTCTCTTGCATAGAATAAAGAAAATCCTCTTCCCTCCAGATGATTCTGAATGAAAATTCTTTTGTTCTTTGAGATGGTGGCCCCACCTGATATTTTAACTTAGGTCAGGGCAATTCTCAGCTAACCACAGAGATCTATTTTGCTCCAGCTGAGGCCAGCTGAATGTATGGTTCCAGAGAACCCCTAGGGCAGTATCTTCTATTAGTGAACACAGACACAGTGCATTGTCTCGCTTGTTTTAAGATGCATTCACTGTTCATCTTTCCTTCAGTTGGTTCATGGTTTAAATACTTTTCAAGTAACAAAACTGCTCAAAGGAGTGCTTTGTCTTCTGGATGCATTCCTGGGGGCCAGGGAACTGCAGGGCAGCCATCTGCCTCTGTGCCCTGTCACCTTTCTGTTCCACTGACATTTACCTGTGAATGACACCATTGGGGAGTCGAGGGGGAGTCCACTGGAAGGAGGCCATCCTGGAGCCCAGTGTCTGGACCTGGGGAGGAGATAGCCCCGAAGGTGGGGCAGGATGGGTCCTCAGCTCGGCTGTTGGCCCTCGACTGCAGCAGTTGAAACAGGTGCAGGCCTCAACCCCAATGGAGTATGTGGTGAAGGGTCTCAGGTCACGAAGGGTCTGCTGGGTGGCCATGCCTTCAGACAGCTGTAGAGGAGAGGATCGGATGAGACTGTCACATGTCAGAGATGGTATGCCTCCTGCTACGAATGGGACCCCTCCCCCTGCTAGGCACTTTAGGAGAAGCAATGAGCTGCTCAGCAGAATGTTAACTCTTGGAATGACCAATCCAGATGGACGGGTGTTTATAATATAAGAATCCAGGAAACATAAGAGGTCACAAGGAAGAGGTCACAAGATGTGATATTGTCCCTAACCTTAGGAACGTACTAGGAAATAGAACCAAATGCACAAACTACGGGTTGAATTCAATGTCTTTCAAAGGGACTCCTTTGCAACAAAATGAAAAAAAAAAAATCATAATCTGTATCTGAATTATTTTTTCCCACTAAGTTTCACATTCTACTACAATTACTTTCATGGAACTTATACATCCAAAATGTCTTTAGAGTGATTCCAAAATGCACATCAGAGGCAGGTGCAAATACTTAATGTTTGCCAGCGCCCCCTTCCTCTCTGAGTGCTGGTATGCAAAGCCACTTGTCTTTGCAGAGCTACAAACTTTTGATTTATTTGGAGCAAACTTTTGCCCTCATTTGGAAAAGAAGTGCTCAGAAGCTGAGAATTAATCTCCACATCGACATAAGTATCATAATTAAGAAGCTACCTTTATTATCTATTTTTTTAAAAAAAAAATGCATACAATGCACTCCACATAGAAATTATTTGAGTTTATTAATATTATCATTTTATAAGCATGGATAATCAAGGGCTGATTGTATTTACATCATCTATATTTATTGAATATGAAACCCTGTAGAACATATGCTAATATTCCGTTAGCATTCACTAGGAGCCTTGCCTGCGTGTGGGGCTTCTTGGGAAATTGTGTTTCCGCACCAGGCATGCTGGCCTCAGAGGATTTTTCCACACTTGCCCAAACCGTTCCCTAAATTGGTCTAAATAATTCATAATGTAATACTGGGATCTGCGCAATCCTTCTGTAAGCTTATGTGAACAAAGTATCATCAGCCCCACTTATTCATGAGCCACGGGGGAGACTCCAGCCATTCCACAGAGACAAGAGGCCAGAGACTAGGCAGCTTTCAGGGTTGTCGCCTACTTAACGCAGGTCCTGGCTTAGCAGTGGGCTCCTAGCTATTAGGAATGTTAAATATTAACCCTCTCTGTCAAATACTGAAAAAACTTTTGTTTATGACAAGAAATTATTTTTATCTTCCTCACCTTGTAAAACCATATGAAAATGCTTTGATGCCCCCACCCAGAAAAACTTTGATACACTCTCCCCATTCTCTGAATCTAAGTGACTTAAACAGCATATCCCCCCTCCCGTATTCCTTCATTTCCTTTAAAATTAGCCAATCTCAAAAAGACTGTGAGATGAGACCCAACCAATGGGGAAAAGACAACAGTCACCACCCACATTAGAACTGAACACCAAGTGAATTTTCTGTCTCTCTCCCGGTGTGCTTGAGAGGCTTGAGCTGGGCTTAGGTCTTGGCAAGGCCTTTGAACAAACACAACTGGCTTGCCAAGCTGCTTTTGCCTTGTTAGTGTGTTCCACTTTACAACACTGGTGTGTCTCTCAATGGGCAAGTAAGGGCAGACATGGAGGTTTGAGGGAGGAGGGCAAGGGGCCACAGCACTAGGGCAGGCTTTTAGGAAGAGCCTTGTCATGTTAGCTCTTAGAGCCGAGTGCTCACCGTGATGTACGTCCCACTGGAGTTGGAGAAGACCCTGTAGAGGCTGATGTTCCCGTTGGGTTTCGAAGGTGCGCTGATGTTGACCACCACCTGGGTGGAGGAGACAGTGTGGAATGTGGGCGCTTTGAGACCCTCTGGTGGGGCTGGTCCCGTTCTACACCGTGTCCAGTTACTTGCCACTTTGCCTGCAGAATTCACTGCCCATACCTCAGAAAGAATCAACAAGACCAATCACAACCAAGGTACCCTCACACTGGAAAGAGTACAGGTGTGGGCTTGGTGGCACACACCTTTAATCCTAGCTCTCTGGAATCAGAGGCAGGCCAGTCTCTGTGAGTTCAAGGCCAGTCTCTGATACATAATGAGTTCCAGAATAGCTGGGCTACATAATAAGAGCATGTCTCAATAAAAAGTAAAAGTAGATAAATCAGTCACCAAACCAGCTGAATACAATAGAACGAAATTAGTATTCCTTCTGGGCTCCACCCAGCAGTTAGCCTGGCTTGCTATAGAAGGGGATATTTGGCCCTTCCTCGCTCGCTCTGCCCTCCACCCCACTCTCTTCTCTCCCTGACCCTTTCTCCCTCTCTCCCCTCCCCCTTCCCTCCCTCCCCTTCTCTTTTCATGTGTTCCTGGCTGGACTGACACTCTCTCTCTCTCTCTCTCTCTCTCTCTCTCTCTCTCTCTCTCTCTGGCTCTGCTCCCCTCTCAACTCCCTTCCCATGCCCTAAATAAACTCTATTCTATACTATACCCTATGACTGGTACCTCAGGGGGAAGGGATGCCTAGCATGGGTCTTCTGAGGCACCCCTCCCACTTCATCATACCTGGCTCTACAAAACATATCCTGGCTCTTTTTCTATAAAACACAACAAATGGGATGAACTTTGGTCTTGCAAGTTTGTAATTACAAAGGATCATAGAACCACATAGAACTCCCTAGGGTTTCAGTAATCCCACAGGTAGATTGCTGGCTAAAATGCTCCTCTCTGCCTCTGTGGAGCAGCGGAGTGGCTTTTTTTTTTTTTTTTTTTTTTGGTTAGTTCCTTCAGAGTAGATGGATTCCTGGACTCCATAAAACTCAGCAATTCTTAAACACTGTCTCCATCAAATCTGCATGAAAATCAAATTTCCTTTAATCAAGGAGGGGATAACCATATGGGGAGATGTGTAATCTTATTTATCAAGAACCATTTGTATAATTAAACACGAATATCCTAAAAGGTCGCCTTGGGTCGCCATTTGCATGAGTGAGTAATTTGTAGAATGTCAGGTACAATAGACCCAGTGGATGGATGTGTGAGCATATAGGGTTAAATTAGGCCCAATAGTGGCCAACCACACAGTGATCAATCAGGATGATAGATGGAGGTAGCAACACGAGACGACTGCATCTCCTACTGGCCTTCCTTGCTACGTTCTCTGGAGCAACTCCAACTTTGGGGAATTTTTTTTTTTTCTCATTGGCTGTCTTTTGCTGTCATGGCCCATTTAGGACAAGGGTGGAAAGCTTGCCTGAGTTTGTGTGTACAGTACTGGGAGGCCTCAGGATGTTTCAAAACAAGCCATATAGGAAAACCCGAGTCTCATCCTGTCCTGTACCTACATCAGTACAGCTTGCAGAGAAGCAGCAACCTCCACAGAGCCACATCCTATCAGTGTCTGCGTTTCTTTCTGGGGGCAGAGGCTTTTGTGACAGCAAATTTTTGAAGTGGAGCTGCTGTCCAATGTGAATCTCCAGCCCCTCGCTGAGAGGATTGCCTGCCATGGCACTCTTCTCCTAAGAGAAAACCAACCGAAGTGAGACCAGCTCCTTAAAGGGCGTGCGCTCTCTCTCCTGATTTGCTCATAGGCCCCCACATTTCAATACACACCTTGTTTCAGAGCACTCTAGAACATTCTAGTTTGTGCGTATGTGTGTATATGTCTACTGTGTAAGAGTTTGTACGTGTGGGCTAAGACTGTGCTCTTTCCGGCAAACTGAGCTTTGGATTCTGCAGGTTGCTGCCACGTGTAAATAAGATATCGTGGGTCTGAAAGTCTAGATTAGGTCAGGTCCCTTAACTCACAAAGGTGGAAGATAGGTTGAGTAAACTGTCTCAGCTGAACATGTTCCCTTGATGGGCTGGGGAGTGAGGAACAGGAGGCTGTCTCCATGACAGCAGGGCTTCTGCCGGCTAGTGTCCAAGTCAGAGTATTACCCAAACTGCTCTTGTTTCCTCTGAAAAGGCCAAGGTCAGTCATACAGGGGGGTAGAAGGCTAGATTATTAATGAAGAGATCAGATGTCAGGGCCCAAGAGGGAGGGTGCCTGGCTCGGTGAACTGGAGACCCACCACCTTAAACCGCAACCTGCCAGGGATGCTATAGAGAGGCAGCCTTTCACGGCAGAAGACTGGCAAGATCAAAAATACAGTATTCTAGGAAAGACATAAAGTAGTATTCCTGGCAGGAATAGGCTCTTGGCAGTTTAAGGGCATGCTGATATTAATCAGGGTCACAAGAAGGAAGCCTATAGAAGGAAGTTTGATAGCAGACAAATCCAGCAAATAGCTGAGTGCCCACGGAGACAGCCACCATGCAGGTGAGAGAGGCTAGGGAGAGATACAGAAGAGAAGGACCCACTAAAGAAAGCCAAGGGAGCAGCCCAGGGCCGGGAGAGCCCCCTTTTCCTTTATAATATTAATTTTTGAAGTGAGGACAGAGATGGGTTTTATTATGGAATCTTTTTGGTTTTATCTGCTTCGCCACCCACTGCCCTTCCCTGCCCTCCTGTCTTCTCGCTGAACAGAAGCCTCCCTCTAGCTAGTCCCTTCTCATTCTAACTCCTCTCTCCTTTTAGGATCTCTTCTTCCTCAATCATGGTCCTCATTTAATATGTTATTAATTAATTAATTATTAATTCGCCATTTTCTGTGTAGATCCACCATGGGATTTTAATGCTGCTGTGGGAGTCAGCGCTGACCTTCCTGCCTTCCTGTGCTATAGGGTTTGACCATGTGATATAGTCTAATAATTTTATTATGAATTGTGTATGTCTGTCTGTCAGAGTGTAGGTATGTGCCTATGATTGCAGCTTCCTGAAGAGACCACAAGAGGACATCAGCTCCCCTGGAGCTGGAGTTGGAGGTAGTTATGAGCTGCTCTGTGTGGGTGCTGGGAACCAAACTCTGGTTGACTTTCTAAACTTCAGTCCATTATATTTGAAAACAAGTGGGCCTCAGAGTACAGGTGTTGGTGCATTTGGGAATATTATCTTCTAAAATATAGACAACGTAGAATTCCTGCCCCAGCAGGGAATGCACGTAGGTGTTAGTATTCTCTCTCGTCTTTGACAAGAGACCTTCAGAACACATTGCTCTCCCCCCACCCCAGACTTCCTCTTTAGTATTCAATCAATTTGAGATCAAAATAGCATTCATATAAATCAACATGCTTATGCAAAGCAGGATCAGCCTATTTACATGAGCTACAGTGAAAATGGAAATGGTTACTGTGAAGAGAAATCAGACAGACTGAAGCATGGTGGGGCTCACAGGCAGGAAAGGAGCCCGTATATGTTTTATCAAATACCAGAAGACAAGACAGAGAAGCTGTGATGGTAACCTTTTTCAGTCTGATCTGACCCCCTTCCCCCTTCCATGCCCAGTCCCTGTTAAAAAACTAAGTCTATCATCAGAAATTCATTATCATTTCTATCTGTGCACAGCTAAGCAAGGGATGGGCTAAAGGATAATTCCGGGCTCATAATTAAAACATTAACACATATTATGCCTACGATTTCATTTAGAAAAAGTTACTGAATTTGGTAACACTTGACACTGTGGCATTATGGGTTATTGGGTTATCAATGTCTATAAAAAGTTCACATGTTGAAGGTTTGGCCCCAAAGCATTCATCTTCACAAGTGGCAGCTTTGGGAAGAGACGGATCAGCCCGCTCAGGGGTTTGAAATTTAATGGGATATTGGAAGGTTTTACAGCCAAGACCTAGTCAGAAGAGAGTGGTCATTGGGGAGTGTCATTTAAGGATATATCTTGTCTGGACCCCTTATCACTTCCTCTCTCTCAGTCCTGGCCGCCATGAGGGGAGCCACTTGCTCCACTGTGGCCTCCCGCCATGATGCTGTGTTTTTCCACGGGCCCAGAAACAATGGAGCTCAGTGGCTATGCATGTGACTTCTGAAACGACCCATGTAAATATTGCTCTCTGCCAGTTACTGTTAATTCTGATATTTGCAAGAGAAAAACCACTTCCATAATTTTGAACGAAATTTGAGTTAGATCCTGACCAGGATGGGCTTTGGTCAGCACCACTCCTGGAATTCCCAGCCGAGCGGCCCTGGGCAGAGGCTTTTAAAGGACAAACCCATCCGACTACCAAATTTTCCCATGTGGCCTTGTTTTTGTCCAAGAACTACCACTCCCAACATTCCAGGAAGTAACGCGGTCCTTGGGCTGGTGGGGCTTACAGGCTGACTTCCGGTCTTACAGTTTCCTCAAGCATCTGTTGTAATGGCCGGAAGCTGACTAACATGGGTGGAAAAAACGAAGCAAGATTATGGACAGGAAATTCTGAACAGTGTATTGGTTTGATTTTGGCTTTTGGTCCTAGGAGATAAATGTGGGACCTGATAGATGGTAGGCAGGCATTCCACCACAGATGTGCATTCTCCAGCTCCCTGGCTATCTATCTATCTATCTACCTATCTACCTACCTATCTATCTATCTATCTATCTATCTATCTATCTATTTAAGCTTTAGTGGATCAATAAAAGAATCAGAAAACCAAATATGTTCTGAACAGATAGGCATTACCTACTATGAGTTCTGTAATGAAGAGTGGAGATAAAAATCTGTGTACACCCAGGGCATTCCCTAAACAAGGTTCTTCCTCAATAAACAAACTGAGGGTGGTTACTGTATCCACGAAAGACTCATTATTTACATTTGATAACACTTTGTATGTGTGCATGTAGTGAACTTAACCCCACACATTACAGTTTAGAACTTCCCAGTAGGGAACTGTTAAAAAGATGATCAAGTCAGAGTGGATCAAGTTTGGGTTGTTTTTAATGTTTCTGTTGTAACAATGGAAAATGTTACAGTGCAAGATGTAGAAATTTTTTTTTTTTAATAAATTTAAAATAACTGATTTGATTAGCTGTAGACTCAGTCCTTCGCAGCAATCAGCACATGGATGATGTCAGTTTGCTGACCTAGATGTACACAAGTGGCTGTTTTCAGTGCAATATGGATTTAATCTAACTACTGATGGCCACCATCCTTTTCCTTGTTGTCCATTAAAAATATGAAGCTCTTCTTTAATTTATTCATTTCCTTCAAAGACTAATTACTGTATTTTGCCTTAAATAATTTTAATTACATGAAGTGTGAACACCTGCCACTAAGCTGCCATCCCCGAACAGCTGTGAATACAGCAAGGACTTTTTGAAAACAGAAGTTGTCTTTCAGAGGAGTAAGCTGGGAGCTGCTGCTGTCCAGGGTTTTCCATATCACTTCGGGTCCTGGCACCAGCATTTCTGGTGAGAGGACCTCAGAACCGGGGCTGCCAGGATACCCTCAGCTGATTCTTACACTCAATATTCTTTGCAAAATACTATGGGACCAAGAACAGAAATCTAGGCATAACTGTGTTCCAACTTTTCTTCACAGAGTGTCTGTTTAGAGTGTGTTTTAGCATCAGTACTTCCTATGATCTTTGAAGCATACATGAATATGTGCATATGCACAAGCCTGAGGTACTATCAGGTGTCTTTGCCAATTACTCTGCAGCTTAATTTGTGAGACAGGGTTTCTCACTTGGAGCTTGACTGGCCAGTGAGACTCGGGGATCCTATCTGTCTCAACAGAACTAGGATTACAAGTATGTGCTACTAAACCAGATGATTTTTATTTAGTTTTTATATTTATACTAGATTCTCGGGGATTGAATTCATGACCTCATGCTTGCATGGTGTGCACTTTACCAACATTGATGACTTTCTATCACATGGTTCCTTGTGGAATGCTTCATTGGACAGCATTTTGATAATTCTGAGGACAAGTTTATTTCATGTAGCAGCAAGGAAGAGACCTCATTGTTTATACAAACCAGAGAATGTAAATATAGCATTAACAATTCACATCAGAAATTAAAAAAAAAAAAAGGCAGACCGCAAGCAGCCATGCCAGTCATTAATCAGGAGAGTAAACAGGTTGCATGTTAACGGGCAAACAATTAAATTATTTGTTTCCCAGGGGCATGGAATGTGATTGTTATCACGTTCCCACGAGGGAGACAAATAGATATTAAAAGGGTCTTTCCAATACCTGTATTGGCTTGGGCCAACAGCTAATTCAATAGATTCGATCACATCCACGCTTCTTCCGTGGCTTCTGATTTATGGCCTTGGCGTGCCTTAGTCATCAGTCAGCGCAGTTTGCTCCCCAGTACTCATAAATTATGCCTCATAAATAAAAAGATACAATCAAGGAAACCCTATCAGTCCCTCTACAGTCTTGGAGCATGTTCCCTTGGCATTTGCGCTAATACCTTCTTAAGGGGTAGCTTGCCGTGGGTTTTGAATACGTTTGAATAGTAACACGCCAGAATGGGCTTTGCCAGGACTGTGGATAGAGAGGCTCATGGCTGAAGGGAGAGAGCAATAAATCTGCAATTACAAGACTACGGGATCATTTTATTTTGTGAACAGCCTTCAGGCTCCAGCCAGGCGGGGCTGTTGGAGGGCTTTGTGAAGCTGCCTGCTTCATTATCTACCTGAGTCTCTTTCATCATCAAATGAGCTTTGCCCAGCACCTCTGCCAGAGACCTTGCTGAATCTATGAGAATCTCTCTTGTACAGGTGTCCCTGTATTCCTGGTTCCTTTCATCCCCGATACTTTGGAGCAGGCAAGAAGAAAGGTGATTTTAATTGAATTCTGGGAACCAGATGAAACAGGTGACAGGAGGACCTGGCCCCACTTTCTACTGGAACTTTTGAAATTCAGAGATATGAAGTGACTAAAGAAGTTAGGAGCCATTTTCCCTGTTAGAAATGGCTGTCAACTGTTCCCACTGCGAAGGTTGCTGCTGCACTGCTTGGGACCGTTTGGTAGGTGGGGCCACAACGATGAGGTGGGAGAACTGGCTTAAATATAGTGCAAAACAGTGAATTAATTTTAATCCATTCCCTAAGAATGAAGGTTTGCAGTTGACTGCTGGCTAAGGTTTGTGTTGCTTGCCTCTGCCCTGCTTTGGAGGAAACAGGAAGGTGATGTCATCTGGCTCTCAGAGGGAATGCACAGAAGCAGTAGATGGTTCCCTTTTCCTTTAGCTAGTCTGTTACATGTGCTGTCAGGTGTGTCTGACCCACAGGCTGTCCCTTCCCTGAGAGGGAAATTGACCCAACACACAACTCTAAACTTCCTGAAAACATAGTGAGATTGTTTTGTTGCTGGGGTAACTGGATTGTGTTGTTCTCTAGCATGAGTTTTGTAAAAGAGAGCATCAGGCTGCAGTGTCAGGAGGTTGGTCATGCCTCTTGTATTGAATCACTTAATCAAGGTATTTAATCATTCCAACAGTGCCACACAGATGGAATCAAACTTCACAAGGAAACTGAAGTTTGCAGAAGTTGATGCAGTTTGCTAAGGGTAGGGCAGGCTTTCCAGTAGAAATGTATGAACCCAGACTCAGGACTCCTCCTTACATGATTCTCAGATGGCAAATTTTACCTGTCAGTTTCACAGGATCTAGAGTGACCAGGGAATTGGCCTCGGTGAGGGATTGTCCAGGTTGGGCTAGCCCCTGAGCATGCCTGTGAGGGTGTATTACCTAGATCATGTTCAGGTGGGAAGACCCACCCTAGATGTGGGTGGCATCATCTCACAATTAGACTTTGGACTGAATCAAAAGAAAGAGGGGAATGCTTGCAAGCTCCACCTCTGCTTTTTGAGTAGAGATCTCATCATGCTGAATAAAATGGCAGCTGTATTCCAGCTGGTGAAGCCCTGAAAGTGTGTGCAGTTTCCATGGTGAGTGGGCAAGGCAATAGAGTGACCTCCAGGGAAGGTAGACCTCACTGGGTATTATAGTTTGAATCCCGCTGCTTTGATAGAGCACCCAGAGCAGATGCAAACCAGGGAGGAAAGGGCTTATTTCTAACATTTTCGGGTCACTGTCCATCATCAAGGGACATTGGGGCAACAACTCAAGTCAGAGCATGAAGCAAAAAACATAGGCGAATGCTGATTGCTGAGTCACTCTCTGACACTCTCACGGGATCATGCTTAGCTAACTTTCTTATACGCCTGCCCTAGGGATGGTACCTCCCATAGTGGACTGGGCCTTCCTATAGCAGTTATCAATCAGCACAATCCCTAACAGACATGCCGACAGACCAACCTGATAATAACAGTAATTGAATAACTGTGAGACTCCTTTTTAGGTGATTGTAGGCTGTGTCAAAGTGGACAATTAATGCTAACTAGGACACGAGGTAAGATAATTAATTATCCATGAATTTAACAGAGACGGATCAAGTGACATCTATGTGTCAGATTGATTTTCAACCTGGCATACAATAGTAACCAGGGATGGAGCAAACATCCTAGTGAGAAGAGGCAATCCACAAGAACAGAAAGAAATGGGCAATGATTCAAGCTAGGAAGGAACTGGTGGTACAGGGTATAAAAACATATGTGTGCATGGTGAAGTGTGTGTGTGTGTGTGTGTGTGTGTGTGTGTGTGTGTGTGAATGTTTTCATATAGCACATAGGAAAGAGGTTAGTCTGCCCAGAAGGATCGTTAGGAGTGATATTCAAGCTGATGCAGTAGGCAGAGGCCACCATGTGAAGTTTTAGAGGAAAAGATCTCAAAGGAAGAGCCTGTGTGTAGATGCTCTGTGTTGAACCTTAGTTTAGTGATAGGGCAGGAGGCCAAGCAGATGCAGTCAGAGGTGAGATGTCAAGGAGACACTTCTCACAGAAGCAGAGTGGTGTCTGTATTCACAGGATATCAGGAACAGTCAGTCCCCCACTCACTTTGATATTTCTCTTTATGGGGTTCTGGATGGTGAATTCTCTGTGCATTTAATGTTAAATTTTAATATTCTTTTTGTAGCTGTCAGTGTACTAGCCTCTAACTTCTCTCTACTCAGTATTCTTATTGAAATCAGTCTACTAACCCCTTTTACAGATGTACTAGTCTGCTTTTCTGTTGTTATGACAAATAACACTGACTAAAACCAACTTGGGAAGAAAGAGTTTGTGGTATTTGAATGAGAATGGCCGCCACAGGCTCTATACCTGTATACTTGGTCCCCAGTTGTTGGAACTGTTTGGGAAGGATTAGGAGGTGTGGCCTTGTTGGAGGAGGAGTGTCACTGAGGGGTGGGCTTTGAGATTTCAAAAGCCCCTGCCATTTTTGGCCTCTCTCTGCCTTGTGCTTTTGGATGGAATGTAAGCTCTCAGCTACTACTCCTGTGCCATGCATGCCTGCCTGCCACCTTATTTCCTGTCAAGTTGGTCATGGACTTTAACCCTCTGGAACATTGAGCCTCAAATTAAACTCTTTCTTTTATAAGTTGCCTTGGTTGTGGTGTTTTGTCACAGCAATAGAAAAGTAACTAAGACAGGATTTATTTGGCTTACACTTCCATATCACTGTCCATCACTGAGTAAAGGCAAGGCAGGACCCCAAGCAGAGATCATGGAGAAATTCTTCCTACTGGCTTACTCTCCATAGCTTGCTCACTCATCTTATATAGGACCGCATGTTCAGGGATAGTACCACCTATTGTGAGCTGGGTGCCTCCACATCACTCATTGATCAACAAAATGCACCATAGACTTCCCTATAGGCCAGTTTGATGGAGACATTTTCTCAATTAAGATTCCCTTTTCCCAGATGACTGTTGTTTATGTTAAGTTGAAAAAATTAACCAGCATACCAGACAACAACAACAACAACAACAACAAGTTCAGTGAGTATAAATCACTTGCTAAAGAACCAGTAAGTTTTATTGGACCCCATCTGTGCTTCTCACTGGGATGGAATGAAGGAGCTGTGCTCAAAGAACAATACATAAAAGTAGAAGCAAGTTACAGAGTCAGGATCTGAATTATTCCTCTCCCCTCTTCAACTGAGCAATTGGCTAAGTCACTTAAGTTCCTGGTAATGCAAAAGAAGCAATAGTACCCACCTTACGGGACTACTCCAAGGTCCTAGGTAGCCTTGTCAACTTGACACAGCCTAGGCTCATCATCCTATGGTTCCCGCAGAAAGACCTGGGAGGTTGTGGCAAGGCTTCAGGCAACGGTGGCTCACTTCTACATTCCAACTACTTGCTATGGCTCAATAAAAGTTTTCACAACCTTTATGGCACTTTAAATTCAATCTACATCGCTTTCTGCATCTTCCTTTATTCTAGAACTTTGAGGGTTAAGAATCAAAGCCTGGCTTTCAAACATATTTTTTTCTTCTTGAGCTAGGCAGATGGCTCAGTGGATAAGAATGTTTCCTGTGCAAGTACAAGGACCTGGGTTAAAATCTTCAGGACTCACAAAACAAAACAAAAACTGAGCAAAACTGCCTATCCCTATAATATTAGCATCAAGGGGAAAGACAGGGAGATCGTGACAGCTAGTCCCCCAATTTCTAACAGTTAGCTTGAGGTTCAGTAAGAGACCTTGATTTAAGGCACTAACTTGGAGAACAACATAGGAAGACAACCAATACCCTAATCAGGTCTCTGTATAAAGACACATGCTTGTACAACTTGCATGCACACTCATGTGCATGTACAGCACACATACACACAACACAAACACACACACATGCACTATTGTTCTTATTTTAAAATTTGTTCAGTAGATGACATTTTCCAATGTGCTGTATTATCAATTAAAATTTCTCAAAAAAGTCACCAAGTATAAGCAAAAGGAATATTGGAACAAGTCAATGGATCCATCAGAGACAGAATCTTATTTCTGGTTCCCATTGCAAACATGTCCATAGGCATCAAGGGAAGAACTGTGCAGTTGCCTAGATGCTTATGGACAACTTAATGATCAGATACATCAATGGATAGATAAGTCAATGGATGAGCTACATATCTTCTCAAAGGCTGCAGTTGAGGGCATTGGACTGACTTACAATCTTACGTGTGTTCCCACCTGTGGATTTGACAACTTCTTACAACTAAGGTGCTTATTTAGAATTTGGTGGAACTATACCTTTGGCTTGATTCAATCCAGTGCAATCTTCAAATTTTCTCAGTGGTGTTTCAGTCATCAGAGAGTGGCAAACAAAGCCTGCTGGGTGATCCTCCCACCCAGGGAGGATTCTACCAAGGAAGGCCACACAATGGGGTATGCTCTCCTTCTCTCCCTCCCCTCTCCCCCATCTCTTTTCCCTTCCTTCCTTCCCTCCTGTGAGATATAAGAAACAGAGCAGTGTGTGTTGCCTCCTCGTTTCTCAGTGGAGTGGTTTCAGCCAAACGGCTCTTTTGTATGGAGCTGTGCTCTGTGTGCAGAGCTCCCTATGTCGATGGCAGAACAAGGGCAGCCATGAGAACTTGGGGTGGAAACAGCTGTCTTTGAAGAAGTCTGATGTAACCTCAGATCTCTTAAATATGTATATTCAGACTTAAAATGTTTATAGGTACATTATACACAGGCTTCTTGGTCTTAATAACTAATTTCCTTCTAGTAGAGTCAGGGCTAGTGAATGCTGAGCAAGTTCTCTGTCACTGAGACACAACCCTAGCCCTTAGTAATTAGACTTTATACTGTGGTGGAGGCCATGGTCTTTAGCCTCCTTTTCAATCTTGTAACTGGGCATGTAGCATGACTGTAGTAGCATTCATGCTCTGGGTGACTTGAAGAGCCTGGTGTTAACACTCATTGCTGCTACCTTGAAGGGATTCCGTATCAACACAGGCACAAGTCTCTGAGCATACCTTCGAGATATTACTTAGATTGTTAGCGGAGGGATGAATGTGGGTGGCACCATTCCATGAGCTGTGTGCCCTGAACCAGATGGAATCAAAAAGAGAAAGTGAGCTGAGTACCAGAATAAATTGTTATTTTTTCTGCTTCTTGTCTGTGGGTGCAACATCACTTTTCACCCTCTGCTCCTCAGGCCTCTACCTCCTTGCCATGGTGGACTTTATCCCTTGGAACAACTAGCTGATTAACTCCTTTTCCTTAGGCTGCTTTGGTTTGATATTCTATGGCAGCAAGGAGGCAAATAACTAACACAAGAAGCCTTTATTTTCATGTTCATTCCGCAGAACCAGGACTGTCAGAGAGAAGCCACAAGGGCTTCTTCATTCTACTGAAGAAAATTCTAGGGTGTTTAATGTTTTATTGCCAATGAACAGTCAACAATAGAAGGTTCAGTTTCACCTCAAGTGGACTATAAGTCCAGCTATGTCTGTGTTCAGGTAGAAGCTTTTTCTTGTTTATTAGATGTCTGGAGGGCAATGTGAAAGACTGCCAATGACACTGGTTTAAGAACAGAACCCTGAGGGAGGCCAGAGTTTCCCCTGGGAATGAAACGGCAAAGGCCTAAAGGGATGTGGCCCATGGTCTAGAGGCAGCCCTAGGTTCCTTGTCTCTGGGAATGTTAAGGGGGGGGGGGGGGGGGAGATGACAAATGCACAGGCTCTGCTGAATCAGAACCATGGACAGACAGAGTAAGACAATATCAATAAATCATTTAAAGTCTTGAGCCATGGGAGATGAGGTAGAGGGAGCTCAGTTCTTGTGGGAGAAACTCACCAAACAAAAGCCTTCATGCTGGGCAGAAATACGTTAGCGAGATTAATACCTCATTAAATGCAAGTCCCAAGCCAAACAGAAAACATGCTCGGTGAGATGATGCTAAATGTGATGTTGAAAGTACTTGGGAAGGGGTGGGGTGCAGCAAAGGCATCAGAGGCAAGAAAAGTACAGACTCTCTGAGGACTTGGAGAAGGGACTGAAGGAGCTGAGGGAGCGTGCAGCCCCAGGGAGGCAGCAGCAGTGGCAACTGGCCTGACCCCCGATACTCCTGGAGACTGATCCACCAACCAAAGAATACACATGGAGGGACCCATGGTGCTGGCCACATATGTGGCAGAGGAGGGTCTTGTTAGCCATCAGGGGGAGGAGAGGCCCTTGGGCCTGAGGGTGTTAGATCCCCTAGTATAGGAGAATGCCAAGGAAGGAAGATGAGAGTGGGTGGGTGGGTGGGTGGGAGAATACACCCATAGAGGCAGGGGGAGGGGAGGAAATGGGGAGGTTCCAAAGGCGGGATCTGGACAGGGAGAAACATTTGAAATGTAAATAAAGTATGAAAAATAAAAATAAAAAATAAAAAAAAAGTACAGACTCTCTGTGATGAGGGCAGGGGGTCTTAGCCTTGTGGGAGCGACCCAGTTGAGGACAAGGAAGGATGGAAGAGCACCTTCCCTCTTCAGAGCCATTTGTGCTCTTGGTTAGAGATTGGTACAGTCTATGACTGGCTCACTAATTCAGACCAGCATTCTCTTCATCTGGCTGTCCAGAAAGGGACATCCCCATGCTGGGGATGGAGCATGGGCCTGCTAGATGCATGCATCCTACTAACGCAAAATGGTTAGTCTTTTAAAACACCTGATTATTAAATGATAGAAAGAAGGCTATGTGAAATGCAATGTCTCCCAAGTTTTTCCAGGGGAGTGTGTTTGTGTGCGCGTGTGAATGTGCGCATGTGAATGTGTACAAATGTGCGTGTGTGTGTGTGTGTGTGTGTGTGTGTGTGTGTGTGAATGTGTGCACAGGTGTAGAGGAAAGAGCTTAACCTGATTTTCTTTGACTACCATCTACCTTCTTTGTGAGCCATCATCTGATCTGGAGCTCCTGAAGTAAGCTAGTCTGGCCTGCTGGTGAGCCCATAGCACCTATCTCTCCCTCTGCCTCTGTTTTCTCAGTCCTTACATCACACCTGTTCATCTCTATGCCTGACTCTTCTTTTAACATGAATTCTGGAATTTGAACACAGACCCCTGTGCTTACACTGTACAGCTGAGCCATCGCAAACATTGTGATCCTAACTCCGTTTTTATTTGGAGAACAGAAGCCGTAAGAGGTTGAAGAAACAGAGAGCCATAGCCGTCACTGGTGTCTTTGGTATGGGGACAGTACTAGGCAATTCTTGCTTCAGACTGGAAGCATTTCTCACCTTGCCAAGTAGCCTCGATAGAGAAAATGGACCAAGAGATGGAGTATGCTCACTCAGACGGCTTCATTTTCTCAGCTCTTAGCAAGGCACATGATAGAACAGGATAAGTTTAGAATCCTGTTGTGGCAGCCTCAAGACTGAAGGGCAGTTCTTGCTTATGAAGGGGGGGGAGAGTAATAACAATACTAACCATTGTTATTATATTGTTGTATATTGGTTGAATGGTTCCTATGGATGGAGCTCATTCACTTATGTGCTGATTTAGCTTTAAAGAAAGCTTCTGTATTGTACTTGGTAAAGCTACGTAGGAACAAGGTAAGATGAGGGAGGTATGGACAGAGGGGATGGAGGGATGAAGGGACAGAGAGATGGAGCAGAGAAAGAACGCAGATTTTAGGTCCCCAAGGCCTGGTCCCTTGAGAAATTCCTTTATTCTCCTCTCCAGTCGAGACTAGACAAGCAGGGGAAGTTCTCTTGAGTGCAGCAGTCTAGCTTAACATGTTCCTGTCACTGGATGAACATAGGCTTGATCGCATAGTGATGATGTGAGTTTCCTTCAGGACACTAAGGACTCATAGCTTGTGAGTGAGATAGATTTATTCCTTATTTATACTTATGAACTATGATGGGTTTTTTTTATAATTTTAAGATAAATTTATTAGTAAATGAATAGGCTGGGTTATAGTAAGAGACATTGCTGCTGATGGGCCTACGTGCTCATTTGAGCATGAGTAGCTCTGTGGGGAGTAGTCCAAAAGACTAGATGCCATTGTCTCTTTTCTTCCCCTTCTAGCTTAGCATCTGTACTTTGATAGCTTTGGGGGGACTTACAGTGCCCTACTGAGGTTTTAATCTATTTGCCTTTGATGGGGACTATAAGGATCCCCTCCATTTTTCCTTCACAGCCTTCTCTCCATCCTCTTCTTAGGAAACAACATTGGTTGGTCAGAAAGCAGCAGCCTCCAGCCCACCCTGGCTCCCTCATCTTTAGCCCTAAGACCAGAGCCTCGCATCAGAGAGTCAGAAAGTCTCCTGTAAGGTTGAGCTGTAGATTCTCAGTCACCCAGTCACTAGGTACCAGAAGCCTGAGTGTGCTGGGGGTGCTTATTGCAAAAATCTGTCAGTGTGGGGAAGTTTCAGGAGAGCTAATTAAGTCCCTGTCAGCACGAGTCAGTGAAGGGGAGCCCTGGCAGGCCCCAGCAACTCCATGGTGAGTCATTGCCTTAAGCAAGGGTATGAATGTGAATGTAGAATTACCTGGAGCTGCTCATTAGCCAGACATCTCTCCCTGAGGTAAAAGCTAAAGTGCAGGGTTGGGGGCAGCGCTCACTGTGGAAGGCTAGCTCAGCTTGCATGTGCAAAGCCCTGGGTTCCACCCTCAACTCTGCACAAGCACGGGACAGCTCAGAAGAGAGGCACATCAGGTTTTCCCTGAAGCCTGGGGGAAGACCACTGTCCGAACTGGCTTACTCATCCATCAAGGATTTTCTGACAGAAGTTTTCAGTATAAAGAGTGCAGGTCAGCCCAGTCCAACTGGGAAGAGCTCAAAGTAGAAATCGGGCTAGGGGAAAACACCAGTTGGGCATGGAGGTCTCCCACGGCTCTGCCTAATAGTCACGTGATATCGGCTTAAGGGAAGGTCTCTTCCTGGAAGGGTTCCTTTCAGCAAGGAGGCATGAAAGCACACTTACCAGGTTAAGAATCTGATTCCAGCAGACGGCCCTTTCTTTAGTGCTCAAGAGGACTAGTGGATTTCTAATAGTGTGTTAGATATAGGTGGCATGTGTTATCCCACAAAGCCACCTGCCCTTGTGGACTATAAACAAGGATTTCCCACCATCCCCATTTACCTGGTCTTTGGTTTGCTTGTTTTTTACAACTTATCTTTCAGTGTTAGACTCTGCAGAATCTTAGACTCCCAGGAGCTGTGTTGAGATGGAAACGACTCAATGCTTCTCAAAGTGTTAGTCTACTCAGTACTAACTATTACCTCCAAAGATCTAGAGGAAAACAGCCACACCAAGTGATGGTGACGGGTGAATGAGAAGGTTTATAAGGAAAACAAAGTTTGATTGAGACAGGAACTTCTGCAATAAGTCCTGAGCTCATTTCTTCCCCTACAGGGAAAGATTAGGAGCTTTTCTTTAAGAAGGCTAGCGTGGGATTCCCTTTGTGGTGCTCACCTTTAATGTCAGCACTTGGGGTTGCAGACGAAGGTGGGGCAGAAGGAAGGTCCCTGAGTTCAAGACTACCCTGATCTGCATTTGAGTTCTAGGCCACCCAAGGCTACAGTGAGACTGTCTCAAAAACAACCTAGAGTAAGTTGGATATGATAGCTCACACTTGGGATGCCAATGACCTTGTGAAGTGTGGAAGAGGCCCACTATGACTCAGAGCTGGCAGGAATAGTTACAAGAGCAGCGTCCTGTGAATCCTCAGCTCGCCTCAGCCTCTGACAAAGGTCCTCTGACTGTCCTTCCTGATATGAGCCCTAACTAGAGATCCAACACTTGCTTGGAACTTAAAGAAGTGAAGGACTTCTATAGATGTCTGGTCCTGCTTTACCCCAGTGAGACAGCCATGCTGAGGGAGCTGCAATCAGTTTACATTCAATATCTCAGAGTGTTTACTGCCATCTAAAAAGTCCATGCCCTTTCCAACTACTTAGGACCAGGTGATTGAGAACCAAAGGCTCACTGACAACTTCACACCTTTTCATGAAGCTAATGAGAAAAAACAAACAACAAACAAACAAACAAGCAAGCAAACAAAAAACAAAGGGAGGGCCACACAGGACCTGGCATTTTCTAAGTGTATTCTATTAGAGTGAGAACAATCGGTATTTGTTCTTTACTGACACAAGCCAAAATCCTATCCTAAACCTTCCAGTTTGCTCTGCTTTCAATTTATTTTGGAGGGCTGAAGAGAGGTCTCAGAAGTCAAGCGTGGTTGAATGGACCAGAGTTTATTCCTAATATCCACCTTAGGCGGCTTATAAGTGCTTGCAACTACAGCTCAAGTGGATCAAGCGCCCTCTATTGGCTTCCACTGGTACTTGCACTCACATGTCACACACACACACACACACACACACACACACACACAAACACACACAATTAAAAACAAGAATGTAACGAAGTACATCTCTCATTTGCTCTGAAACTGCGTCAGCATTAGCTAGGTAGCTATCTTATCATAAAACTATTTCTGTGGAAACCTTTATATGTAAGTGGGATAAATAAATAAATAAATAAATACTATAATAGCCTCTCATCTATTCAGATTAGATCTTGCAACCAAATAGTTGGCACCCACCCGAGAGGACAGTCTTGTTTTTAAGTGAGTTTTTAGATTTGTAATTACAGACAATAAATTTGGATTTAAGTTTGTGTATTTCTTCAATTCAAGAGTTGATTTATATTTCAATGCTAACTTCTTCCGGCAGCTTGTGTAAATGCAATGTTGTCTTGAGGTACTCTTTTCATGCATAAAATGTTACCTCTAATCAAATCATCACACTTATTTGTCTCTGTCATACTGCTGGTAATTTTATTGTTATTTCTGATTTGATTCTCCTGCCTCACCCTCTGGAGTATTGGGATTACAAGCAAGCATCACCATGCTGTGTTACTGCAGTGCTGGGTCAGAACCTGGGGAATCTTGCCTGCTAGAATGACACTCTGCCAATGGAGCTATAGTTCTTTGGACAACGTTTTCGGGCTTAGTCTTTTTTATCAGAAGATTTTTCTTGGTATTTGCCTGACCTTCAGGGCTTATCCATCAGCAAGCTACTTTGAACTGCAAGCTAGAGAAACCAAGTCTGGCTTAAGTAGAAAAGACACTATGGAGGCCTATGAAAGACACTATGGAGGCCTATGAAGCTGAGGGACCAGTAGGAGTGCATGGAAACTGCGGAAGTGACCTTGAGTCTTTGCTGAGGGGTAATTCTACCAAGACTTCTGACTTCCGCCTTTGAAAATTCCTAGTTGCTGGGTAAAACCAAGTCTTAGGTGAGTGGGTGGCTGAGTGCAGCCCTGTGTCTACCCCTTGTCTAGGAGGCAGTGAGATGCATCAGATCCATCTCCTTTAGGAAATGGCCTTCCTGCTGCAGGAGTGGTGCATGCAGATCCAATGGCAAAACAAAGCCTCACAAACATCTCAGAGATCTCCAGATACTCTGAACATCACCCCCAAATCTCAGTCTTTTAAGGGATATGGGATGTCTTCTAAACTACTTGGATTGAGGGATGGATTGGTTTCTTAACTTACTTCTTTTCCACAGGCAGATTAGTTACAGTCTTCTGGTTCTTCTCTACACTCTTTTCCTTGAGCACCGTGACTTGCAAGGTCTAGTCACAGTGAGTGCTCTACACAGTGACTTTGCTTCGTTTTGTTTTGCTACAACCCACAGATAATTTTCCTAAAGATGGCTTGAGGAATACTTACGAGCAAGGGAACACAGGTGTAAGGAAACCTGACAGGAGAAACCATATCACTGATAAACAATCCATCTGCAACCTACAGAAAAACCAAGGATATGGACCAAGGACCAGGAAGATGAAGAGAGTAAATGGATAGCCTTCCTCTGTTCACCGACTGCTTAGAAAGACTTAAAGGGTATTACAACCTTCTCTGTGAAACTACACCTCTTTAAGCAGCTTTTGGAATTGCAAGAAACATTATAGAAGGGATCTCTGATGGATATGCACTATCTTAGCTTGGATTTTGTAAGACATATAGACTTCATACCTGGTATTCGTACTCTGTGGAAGGTAGAAGCTCCATATCCATAAAGGAGCTTAAGCTGTCATTGTAGATTAACAGTGGACTGGATATCCCAGGCCAAGTTGCTTTTTGCCTTCTGTACAATTCAAAGCATATGATTTTTCCATTTGGCTGGAGGGGTCCTGCCCACCACACGGCTACTATGGTCTGGAATCCCCCTGCATCTGTCTGCACCTCCAGATGTGGGGCTGGCTGCATCAGAGGTGAGACCTCTGAGGTTTGGGTAGATGTCCACTCACTGGAGGTACATCCCAGGGCAGTGCAGGCTTGGACACGCACTTCATACCTAGAGGAAACAAGGTAGAATCATAGATAACTCTTAAGTCTGTCTGGGTCAAGTTTTTAGACGACCACATGCTTTCAGAAGAAAAAGAAACGAGTTTACATTTATTTGTGTGAACAGTTAGCATTTAGATAATAATAAAGTGGTATTTTTATGGGAAGTTTTGAACATTTTCAATCTTCTAAGCTTTAAACTCAAGGAAAAGACCTTCATCAGTCTGATGAGTGGTCAGTTCTTGCCTAAAGATAGATGCATGGGGTAAAGAAACTCTTGGTGTCCTCTGCAGCATGAAACTTGGGTACTGTGCAAGGTACTTAACACAGCTTTGCTTGTGACCCAGACTCCTCCTACCATGCAACCAGAGCCGAGCCATTCCCTGGGAATGCTTTCAGATTATGAAGGGGCATAGCCGAGTTATATTCTCCGTGGTAATGAATCTTCTCACCTGATACCTGACATCTTAAAACAGGCTCCCTTACCTCACACAAAGACCTCTAGGGGGCAAAGTTAACCCCCCTACACACTAGATTATCCATCACGGAGACACCTTATCACTACCTAGGCAAGCTCTAGTAATCAATTATGTTTTGCCATAGAGCCAGGATCTACTGCTTAGAAAGGATAGATTTCCACAGCAGAGCCTTTTCTGATGCAAAGGCCCTTGGTTAGTTCGGAGTGTCTCAGCTGCCAGTGAGTGCTTGCTGCTCTCTTCTTGAGCCCAGCTGACTTCCTGACACTCCAACATTCCCTCAAGAGAGGCTACCTGTCACCCCCCTTACTGCCCTTGGATCCACTTGTCTCTTTTTCTCCGCCCTCTCCGTTTGTCTCTGTTCTGCTCTTGCTCACTTTCTGTTCTACATTTTTTTCTGTCTTTAGTATGTTTTCCATTTCTTCTGTGACTCCGTGATTGTTAGTGTTAACTGTCAGCTCACAGGATCTGGAAACACCCAAGTGAAGAGCCTCTGGGCACACCTGTGAGGGATAACTACCCTCTGGGCATGCCTATGTGGGATCATGTTGGTTACTGTCACTGAGGTGGGAAGACCCAGAAATAAGAGCTAGTAATCCCACTTCCTGGGGTGGAGGTCTAAGACTCAACAAAGAGGAGAAAGTGAGTTGAGCCCTGGCACCCATCCTACCCTGCTACTTGACTTTGGATGCCATGTGAGCAGCTGCCCTAAGCTCCTGCGGCTCTGACTTCCCCACCACCATGACGGACTGACTCATCTGGGAGCCCACATGTGCCCTTCCCCTGGTAAGCTGGGTTTGACTCAATATTTTATACAGCAGCTCGAAATGCACCTGAAGCAGACTTCTTTCATTCTCTTCACCTCCACCCCCTGTCTCTCCCATGCTTTCTCTCCTGTCTTACTGGTCTCCACTGGGCTGGCACTGGGCTGGCATTGGCAGTTGATCAGGGAACAGATCCACCACTGTGTATGTGTATGGTAGGTCAGATTGCTAAACGAAGCAGTCGGGTCAATTTTGATTTTCCACACAGGGAAGGAATGTCTGGATTCACTGTGGGTAGTTTTAAAGTCCTAGGTCAAGTGAAGGTCATGACTCGCTTGGTGGAATGCTTGCCTAGAACGATCGAAGGCCTAGCCCTGGCAGTCCTTGATGGAACAGAGTTGGGCAAATCTGTAATCCCTGCATGGAAGAGGTGGAGGAAGGAGGACCAGAAATCCAAGGCCAGCCCAGGTGACATGAGACCCTGTCTTAAACAAACAAACAAAAAAAGCTGTCTGCGGTGGTACGAGCTTGTAGTTCTAGCACTTGGAAGGTGAGGCAGGAGGATCAGGAGTTTAAGATCATCCTTAATGAGGTAATAAGTTCTAGTCCACAGTGGGCTACTTGAGGCTCTCTCTTAAAAGCAACAGCAGCAACAGCAACAGCAACAACAACAACAATGATAGCATCAAACATAGTCCCAGGGCACTTTCTTTCTGGTTCTAAAAGATTGTCAAACTGCTTCCTACTGACCAGCTGAAGTGTGGGAAGATGGACACACTAATTTTCATTGTACCTAGTAAATATTAATGATTTTAAACACACAGAAACAAAAAGGACAAGAAACTGATACAGCTGTGATACTCTGCTACAGTTCCCTAGGGTCATGGCAGCAGCTGACGAAGAGGACTCCACTTCTCCCTGCATCCCTACGTGTCCTTTCTAGGATTATAACATTAGTCTTTGTATGCACTTATTTTCTCCAGAAAGAATGTTACTCTGACATCTGGGAAGCCATTTTCTCTAGAAATCCTTTTAAATATCAGGGCTCAAACAGGGATAAGACGGAAGTGATTTTGAAACTTGTGTTTCAGTCACATAAAGAGGAAACTGACAAAATGCAGGGCTTCTCACCAACGTGGGCTTTTTAAATGCCCTGAGATAAAAGCCAACTCACATAGCATGTGGATTAGCTGTGGAGAATACCTGAAGAGCTTTTAATTACTGTTTAATATTTAATATGATGCTAAATAATTGCCCTGAGTAGATGCATAAGACCATGAATGCTTCATTCAAACATCACTATACACCAGAGATAATCGTGGCAGTGTCTAAGCTACACACCAGGACATCATAATTAAAGCTCAGTGTTACCTGTGGTGGCTGGATAGCAATGCCTTTGCAGACTTCAAAATAATTTTTAAAAAAGTGATTCTACTGATTTTACTAAATTGTGCACATAAAATGTCTCTTATTACTCTCTTCTGTGGGGATGTCAGGTACCTGAAATGGGATGGGGGAAATGCTCAGAGCTTCTGAAGCTTCGGAAACAGTGTTGGTGTAGAATACCTCAATGCATCTCACAGAAGCCAGACAGGATCTAGGACAGCACATACTAGCAAAGTGTTGGCATCTGAGCAGTCCTGAGTTCAAGACCAAGGGAGTCCTGCAAAGGATACAGCACTCCAGACTCCATTATCCCAGGAAGTAGGGCTACAAATCCTGATACAGTAGACTTCTGGTTGATACATTTTAGTTGTGTGTATGAATGTGTGTGTGTGTGTGTGTGTGTGTGTGTGAGATTGTGTATGTACATATGTGTATATATGTATGTGTGCATGTGTGTATGTGTGTGTATGAATATGTGTATGTATATGTGTGTGTGCATATATGTGTGTATGTGTATGTATGTCTGTAAGTGATTGTGTGTGTATGTGTGTATACGAATATGTCTATGTATGTATATATATATGTATGCATGCATATGTATGAATATGCATGAGTGTGAGTGTGTATGTGTGTAGTGTGTGCATGTATGTGTGTATTTGGAAGCTAGAGAGCGGCCTGAGGTCATCAGTCACTTTCCACATTATTTTTGGAGAACAGGGTCTCTCTCTGAATCTGCAGGTCACTGATTCAACCAGTCTGTAGCTGTCTGGTAACCTGGTAGTCTGGATTCCACCCCTTGTGTGCCCACCAACTGAAGTTATAGAAACAAACCTATCTGTTTCTGTGTGCTAGGGATCTAACTCAGGTCATCATGCTTGGGTGCCAAGTGCTTAACCCACTGCACCATCTCTCCAGCCCTCCCTTCAGCTTACTAACTGCTCATGGCCTGCGACTCAGGTAGGGGATTGGCTCTCTCTCTTCAGGATCTACTCTAGGTGTCAAACTGCCAACATTTCTGGAAAACTGGAATCAGAACATCACCTGTAAGAGTTCTATTCTCCAGAGGCCGAGAAAGCAAGCTGTAGTTAAATGAAGATGGGAAGAGCCGGCCTCATGCATCTTGCCTTGGGAGCCTCATCAGCACCAATGGTACTACAGAAAAGACAATGACTTGCTTCTAGAAACCCCAGCTTGGCTGCTTACCTGTGAAACGGCTTCAGGTGCTTTACCGTGAATGACCGTGTGCCAAAAGAACGGTGCGTTGTGTTAATGCACATAGTTCTGATTTCTCCTTCCAGCAGCTCATGGACAAAGAGAGTATAGTTGATGATCTTGCTGTTGGTCCTCACCGGAGGGTCCCAATCCACTAAGAGCTCAAGAGCATCTCCCGCATGTAGCTTTGGGGGCTGTAAACCTGAGGGGGCTGAGGGACTGGTTTGACCCTTGACAAGTGGGCTCAAGGCACTGCCCTGGCTGTTGGTGGCACTCACTGAGTAGCTGTATTCGACACCTGGAGTAAGGGTCAAGTCATGGTATCGAGTTTCCAGCCCTGTATACACAATGGCTCCATCTCTCCGAAGCTCATAACTTCTGATCTGGCCATGTGGGCTTCTTGGAGGTGTCCATGCAATTTCTATTGATTCTGGGCCTGTGACATGCAGTGTTGGCGTGTCCATGTTCTCTGGTGGGGCCTCCGTTGTCCAGATGGATGTGGTCCTACTAGCAGTACACCCTCCGTTTGTGCAGGCCACAAGTGAGATACTGTACTGAGTGAAAGGCTTTAGGTTGGAGAGTAGAAAGGACAGACCCTGCCCAGCCAGGCGCTCCTCACCATTGCACAGAAGCAAATACTTAGTAATCTTTCCGTTTGGGATTGATGGCGGGGACCAAGATACATTAATCTGGTGGGCACTGATGGCCCAAAGAACTGGAGGGCTGACTCCCGACGGAGGTGCCTCAGGAGTTGTGACGTTGGTGGGTTCACTGGTACAGCAACCTCCACCTGTGCAGGAGAGGATGGCGTAACTGTACATTGAGGAGGGAAGCAGCTGACTGTCGGTGTAGGTGAAAGTGCTGGCGTTGAAACTGACAGCAGGGAACACCCCATTCTTTTGAAGTCTGTAGGACTCGATAACACCGTTAGGGCGGAGGGGTGGGAACCAGGAAATCAGCAGTTGGAGGGGACGCATAGACACATAGGATATCTTTGGTGGAGAGAGGCCATCTGGGGGTGCTTGCAATGTTCTTACCACATTCCAAGAGCTACAGGTGTGCCCTGCAGAATTCCAAGTGCAGACTCTATAAGCATACTGCCTCCAGGGCTGCAGACCTGTGTCATTACACACCCACCCGTTCCCTTCCGTGTTGTATTCCATGAAAATAGTGTTCTCGTCTGCCTGCAATGTTGTATTCCCCCAGTCCTCTCTCTCCAAGCATCTGCGGATCACTTCATAACAAATTATCTTCCCATTTGGGTTAGCTGGCTGAGACCAGTGCAGCCTTACACTGGTGGGCTCCACAGACTGGATGGTAGGAGCCATTTGAGAATCTGGAGGGGCTTCCTCTGTCCAGAGAGGCTGGGGCAGTGAGTGAGCACAGCCTGCTGCTGTGCAGGCCTCTAGGGTCAAGGTATAGAGAGTGAAGGGGGCCAGGCGTCTGAAGAGAAACTGTCGACCCAGGCCAGAGTACTCCAGCAGCCCATCACTGAAGATGCTGTATGCCTACAGGTCAAAGTGAAGAGGAGGATGTCAGTACTGTGAGGTCCTTGCAGCCCGGTTAGTCTCTCTAAAATATCTGCACGCCTGCCTGATCCCAGTGGTCCTAAGCCATTAGCATTCTGATGCTGACTTTAGACACGAGATTGGCCATAGTTAATGTAAAGTCCGCAGAAACTTGGATAACATCTAAGCATCGACCCAGACCCCAGGCTGTGAAATGCTATGGCTCACATGGCTCTCACGAGGTTTGAATGGAAAGAAGAGCATTTCAGATCTCCTGTTTATGGACACCCCATGCCTCTGATCTCATCTTGACTAAGATATGTGGGGTTTATATGAGCAATCTGCCTTCCTCCAAACTTTCTGTGAAATAGGGCTATACTGCTGTTACAGGATGTGAGGGCTGAAAAAAGTGCATCTGTGTGTGTGTCTGTGTGTGTGTGTGCGCGCGCGCGCGCGCGCGCACGTGTATGTAGGCTCACATCATGTTATACAAATATATACATGTTTAGGCACATATATATGTAATATAAGGACGCACACGTACATAGTTTTGATAATAACATGGGAGAGAGAGAGGGTTTTGAAGTCACAGAAGAATGGATTGCTTATTTGGTGGTATTCGCCTTTGGTCTGAGCAAGCCCATCTGTGCTCATCATGCCCAGAGTCTTAACCTCTGCAGCAATCATTTGTAATCACACGGAGCTGACAAATACTCTCTGGCTGGTTCATAAATCTCTATTAGCTAATTATCACATGGTAACCCCATTTCCCCCCTTTGCATGTGCTCTCTTATTGTCCAAGGTAATTCTTGTATATCTTACCCTCTACCTGCTCACTAAGCACTCTGTTCTCTCCCTCAGAGTTGCTTGCTAACATCCCTGCCTCCTCTGTTGAGATGCTGATGAAGTTAGGAAGGCTCAGTTGCTCTCATATTGCCTACTGTTACCCTTACCTTCCTGTCAGTCCTGAGTCTGATACTCTGGCTGTTCTCTGACCCACGGTATCTCTACAGTGGTAAGAAGACATATTGGAACAGCTGTCTTCTCAAGCTTCAGTTTCGTATTCAACCAATTACACAGTTAATACTTTATTGTAATACAGTCTTTGAGTGTAATTTAAGTGTGTACAGGAATAAGGTAGGCCAAACTGTGGTACTCGGGGGTTATGGGTTTAGAATACATTTTCAGTCCAATAACATGTTCAGCTAGTGGCGGGCTTTGTTTGGATGTATCCCAAGGTAAGCTGAAGAGTATCTGTGGTCATCTTCACCAGGACTGAAGTATCTGTGTCCAATTAAACGCCACCCATGCTGTCACTCCCCCTCCTTTTCTAAGAATGTCACTCTTGGGATAATCCACATTATCTGTACCATCACCAGGTCCCCTCCCTCTCTGGCTATTAGTGTCTAAGTGTGCTCTAGTATCTCGTTGATTTTCATATAAAGGTCTCAATACCTCAGTCTCTTGGCTACTGCCCCACATCTCTGCTGTCCTTCCCACCTAAGTTTCTTCAGTGAGTCTCCATCTTTCTTGATCACCATCTTTCCCACACGCCACCCCACGAGGGGGTCCTCTAGCACAGCATCTTCTAAGGTTGCAGTGACCTTGCTCTTCCCTGGTCCAGGTCCACGTTTCCATTCTCATGTCTCTTCTCATCTCAGCACCATCTAGCATTTTTCTCACTTCTGGGGTTCCCTACTCACCCATCCCTCCCTCAACGTCCTTTCTCACTTCATTCTCCTCTGGCTACTCTTCTTCCTCATGATCCCCAAATTCCTTGTATCCTAGTGTGACCCCGGAATCTCCTCATCAGTATTTTCTTCATGAAGATTCCGTCCGTCACCATCATTTGAAACATGGCTGCCTGCTAACAAACTGCAGATGCACATCTCAGCGACAGCCTCTTGTGGAGTTCTTGACTTTTACCTCTGACTAGCTCCTCGACCCTCAAACCTATTCCTCTTCCAACTTTCTCTTTGCTATTAGCTAACACCTCCAGGTCAGAGCCCAGAAGACTGTCTGAGATACCCAGGAGATACTGCCTCTCCTTCCTCCTCACCTCGGATCTGGCTGATAATCACAAATCTCCTCCCTACTCTCTACATAACATTTCCAAAGCTCCCATATTTCTCGACTTCACAATTTCCACCCCGATTTGAGCCGTCTACTTTGAATTCTACCAATCAGGTTCTAATCTCTCCTAGTCTCTCACAGGTCATGAGTGTGCAGTCAGGGTGAGACATGTGATCGTGGTATTCCTTTGCTTAAAGCCTTTGGTAACGTTTCACTGAACTCTCAACTATCTCTCGGCTCCTGGCTCAGCCCGCAAGGTTGGGCCCACCCTGCCTCCAGTCTCTCCTGGTGCCAACTTCTCCTCCTTTCCAATGCTCCGTCCACACAAGCTTTCTTCGATTTTCTTGAGCACACCAAGGTCACTCCTGCCTCTGGGCCTTGCATTTGCTGTTCATTTTGTCTGGAATGGTTTTTTTTTTTTGCTCCTATATCTTCACATGACTGCCTCTGTCTTGTCATTCAGGGCTCAGCTCAAATGTCAACTCAATTCAAATGATTATCCATTTTAAAATAGCCTGAGCAGGCATAATTACACGACTCTATTTAATTTTCTTTATAGCATCCATGGCTTCCTGAATCTCCCTTGCTTGTTTATTTATCAGCTTACTGTTTGGGCCTCTGTCCCTCTTTGACTCCACACTCTTCCCTGCATTTATTCATGCCCATGTAAGGGTCCTGACAAGCAAGGAACATTTTCTGTCTTGTTCCCTCTTGAATAAGTGCACAGCACTTAGTAGAAGCTCAATAAATATTTGGTGAAATGCAGATGAAGGGAAGGGGAGTCAATATTCCTATTGTCAATCACAGTCTAGAGAAGCAGTCTCCAGGAGGGGAATAAACACAGGAAGAGCTTTGATGGGTAGCAGGGGAGTTCTGTTGCTGGGGAGAGCCTGAGAGCCAAGATTCAGGATTTAGGGTTGGGGATTTAGGTCTTTTTCCCTAGAGGAAGCATTGTCTGATGTCTGCTGATGGAAGGTGGCTTGCCTCTTTTATTTGTCTTATTTATTGGCTGCAGGGCCTCCAGCTAAGCAGAGAGGCAGCCCAGGGACAGACTTGGAGGTTAGAGTTGGTTCCAGAGAACCCTGGGCTAGCGCTGTTATTTCCTGTCTCTTCTTAAAGGACTGTGAGTTGAAGTTTAGTCTTAACTTTTTGTTGTGAAATAGACCTTGGCCATCTCCACCATCTGGGGAAAAAAGACAGCAGGCAGTGGCTACAGCAGTGATGGCTGGGAATTCTGCCATCCTGACCCAGGAAAGGACCAGAGTGGGCAAGCCAGAGGAGAGAACCGATGGTTGAATTGCTGCCAACCTCGGGAAGGGTGTCAAAAAGATGAGGTAGGTCTACCTCACATGGGTAAGGAAGGGTTCAGTGCTTCACATGTGAGCTGTTCACGGAAATTCTGTCTCCTTTGTACTGCCAGGTTGGCGAGGTGACACTTCGTGTGTCGCATTTTACCGACTGTTTTCTTGGGGTTACATGTGGAAGTCAAGGGGTTAGCAGACAGGTGTGTCTTACTTAGTGAATCAGGCAGAGTGTGAATTAGGCAAGTCTTATGGAAATTCCTTAAGGAAGGCAGCTCTGGAGGCAGTAAGGCCAGGGTCATTTAGAGTTCAAAGCTTTGGGGACTCCTTGACTTCAAATCCCACCTCTTCTTTGGCAATATTGCCCAAAGCACCTACTTAACCTTTATGAGACTCAAGAAGTTTAGTGGGTCCCTCCTAGTGAGGCTGAAGTTCAGATTGGATGAAGCAATCTCGGCACCCTGCTGGGCCCATGGCGCCCCTCCCCCACCCCTCCCCTCCTCACCCCGTTGTTCTTCACTGATCTAGGATGAAGTGCCTAGAGGAGCCATCAAGGAGAATTAGCCCGACTGTGAAGCCTGGCTTTCTCACAGTGACCTGATGGCATGTCAGGGTTCATCTATTTATGTGGAAGATGACCGGTGTGACTCCCATGCAGGGTGGACTTTACCTTGATCACTCCATTGGTCCTCAGTGGCTCTGACCACTGCAGCAGCAAAGCCCGGCCGCTTTCTCTCTGCTCCACTGTAAAGTTCATCAGTCCGCTTGGGGCAGATTCTAAAGTCTTAATCAGGGTCCAGGGGCTTGACACCTTTCCTGCACTGTTTACAGCCACCGCGCCAATGTGGTATGTTGTGAATGGTTCCAAGCCAAAAAGATGGGCTTGATGGCTTGTTCCCTGTAAGAAAGTTGGCAGGTTAGGTGTCCTTTAGAAGCCGATAGAAGGTTATTCTCTGAGCTGCATGGCCAAGTCAGGACACGTGGTGTCAGCAGCTATAGCATAGCTATACAGCAAAGGTCTGACTAGCATTGGGGAGAAGGTAGGTGTTATTTTACTTGCTCTTGTTGACATTTTGAATACAGCAAGGAACACAGTGGTTATCAACCTGAAGGTCAAATGACCCTTTCACCCGAGCTGAGTATCGAATATTCTGCATATCAGATGTTTACATTACAATTCGTAACAGCAGTTACAAAGTAGCAATGCAAATAATTTTATGGGTGGGGGTCATTGAAACCTGAGGAAATGTAATCAAGGGTCGAAGGTTAGGGAGGTTGAGAACCATGGCACTTGATTGATTTCAGATGACTTCGGATAGGCGGAAAAGCTGAATCAGATGGGACCTTTGGATTTTCAGAGCTTATAACCTATACATTGTGATACCCAAGATGAGAACTCCATTTAGCATCACAAAGATGCCCCAAGCTGCATGCCATCGACTGCAGAGGAGTGTCACCAGGCTGAGAGGAAGTCCTTGTGAGAGCTGCCAGGGACAATCCTAATCCTCAGTGCTGCTTGTTAGTACTTGAGACTCCTCTGCCTCCCAGCCTCCCCCACATACTGTGTTGGTGTGAATTTATACCTTACAAATTTGATAAGACAAACTCGAGAAAACAGCAACGAGCCATTGAACTATAACCGTCCAAACACCCTTGGAGAAGTCTATTGTTGATGGAAATGGGAAGTTATTCCCATTTGTAAGCAGCGGCTTAAGGCTTAACTAAGACCATGAGAAGCACCCAAAGTGATTGCTATCTAGGCTTTGAGAATTTCACCTCTGTTGATCTAAAAGAAGAAAGGGATCGCAGAATTACTTTTGTTTGCTTGTTTGTTTCTTGCTTGCAGAAAGACATTTAACATATTTTGCATAACTTAACTGGAGCTAAGAATCTTAACATTCTGAGAGGCCCTGGGGTGCTCTTGCCAATCTGGGCTAGCCGGATATATCTGTTTAAGGTAGGAATTATGGCTGCAACAGGGGGATAACAACATATGCATGAGTAAACACACACATACATACACACACACACACACATGCACACACACACACACAAGTTTTGAGAGGGGATACTTGTGAACCATGACCACTGGGTATAAGCCACCATGAATAAGTTTGGCTGAGTGATGCTATTTACATGTAATGATACATGTGATCAGCATGTGTTATTTGATGTTTAAATGTGACATTGATAGTTTACCAAGTGTTTCTTTTTCTGGATGGGTAAAGGTAGGCAGAAGGAGATATTTTTCACAGTTCGTGGCTGAGAACTCAGGTGCAGTTATGAGGAAGGTCTGGTCCTTACTTTGGGCTTCCAAATGTCATTTTGAAACTGAAAACCATATACACCAGAAAACTATGGACGTATTTTTGATGTTTTCCTCCCATTCTTGGTTTTAAGTTTCAACTGAGCAATCGCCCTTATTCTGTGAGAAACCTGAACAGAGAAAATACAATTTCCTTTCTGGAGTGGAGACTCATAAAGTCAATTTTCCTGTTTCAGTAAGTCCCATTATGATATTACACGTTAACCTCCTGAAATCTTTTAATATTTAAACATTTGCTAAGCGGCCAGACTATGAAACAAATTTTACAGAAATACTAATTTCTCTTTTTTAAAATATTAAAAGTTAGATCATGAATATTTAAAAACTTATTTCTCCACAACATTGGACTGGTCTTTTAGATAAATATAGCATCAAACCAGGATGACCACAATGAATATTAAATCCGACAGCGCTTCCAGCCCTGATTACAAGCATCCTTTTCTGATGAATGATTTCTTTTCTCTGGAAATAGGGCAAACACGGGTAAGATTAATAATGCAAAAAAGAATAATTCTTTGTTCAGAAGATTCAGTAATAGATGCCAATAAAAGCAGAGGCCCCAAAGTGACCCAGAATCACCTCTAACAGATTATGGGTAAGAAAGTAGAGTGCTGGGCACACGCAGAGACAGTTTTTGTCATAAGAAACTGGAAAACCACGTGCGCTATAAAGCACAAGCATATGTATACTGTCAGTAGTGGCACCTGTTCCCTTACAGTTTACTTCAGAGCAGAGACTTCTGTTCAGCCCCTAGATGGCAATACTATCAAACACTTTCTGTAAGATGAGTACTTAGTGATTAACAGCCGGCTGTTCTGTCTTCCAGCATACTCCCGGCAACCAGTTTAAAAAAAAAAAAAAATAACAGAACTGATTTCATTATAGATTCTTTTAATAAACATTTATGGCTCAGATCCTTGAAAGCGAAAGGATTCAAGACGCCCCTGCCTGAAAACCTCCACTGTCTGATGCAGAAACATGGCCTGTGTGTGTCTTAAGTACAGCCCCTGTGTACCTGGCACAGATGGTTCAAGGTGTGGTCCTGCAAGGGTGATTTTAACGGCGTTTTTCTAATCTGGCCTATATTTACCTTTCTCTATATAATCACATTTTACTGGGGAAGAGTTCTCTTGTTACTTTGTTATTTCTGAAGGGCCGCCCCTCCTCCCACCCCTCACACTTACCTTTGCCTTTCTCTCTTTCCCTCCTGGGTTTTCCCGTTCTGTGTTTTCTTCCTCTCCCCAGCTTCTCTCCCTTTCCTGTTTGGATGTTTTCAACTTGACATTTTTTTTTTCCTCCTCCCTTTCTAATTTCACTACTTGGCCCTCTCCCACCTCATTCTCCTCTCCTGTGATTTTAATTATTAAACTTCGTTGTTTGGAGCAGATTCTCATGTGTCCCTTGGCTGGCTTTGGATTTGCTGTGTGACAGAGAATGACCCTGAACTGTAAATTCTGCCCTAGGTTTGAGTGATGGACTGGCCAGCACGGTCACCATGCTCTATTTTATGTGGTGCTGGGTTGGAACGGAGATTTCCTGTATATCGGGTGAGCACTCAACCATTCGAGTGACGTCCAGCCCCTGTTTGTTCTTTTGAGCTGTATGTTTTTGCCACTTCCCTCTGGTTATCCTCACTTCCCTTCCTCTTAGACCGTCTTGTCTATGCAGGTAACCTCTCCACACGTTTTTATTCTAGGGGTATATCAGCTTTTGTTATGTACCAGATGAAGAATAACTCCGTAAGACAAAGCAGGAAGAGATTTCTACTGGAACTAATCCTAATCGGTTCTGTCCATCTGAGAGCTCCAATGAGATTCCGCCTCAGCCTCTTCCACTTTTTAAAAATTTATATGCAGACGTGTCAGAGCTGGGATACAAATCAGTGTATCGCTTATGAGGCATGAAGATGGGACTCTACGGGATGCTCGGCCAGTTGAGGGTCTGATGGCAATTTGAACTACATTTTAACCTCTCAACTCCGCTCCCGGGGACACGTGAGACTACTCGGAGTCTTCAGCAGTCTGACAATTTTACACCATCTCCTCTGATTATTTTTGACGACTTGAAGTGCCCCAAAGGTGGCCAAGGGGTCAATAGGTTTATGTAGGTTGAAAATGATCAAAAATTACCATTGATCTGTAGCTGTCAATAAAAGGCTGCATGGGGATAGTCCCTGCACAAATGTTTAAACTGCAGAAAGCTACCTAACTCAGTCACCTTTGAGTCTATTGATCTGATGATCCAGCAGTTTCCAGAGCTTTCCCACTGGTCTTTGTGGAGCATTTTCACTAAGCCCATCTACCTCAGCCCTGCGGAAGCTTCTTCACACTGCTCCCAGTAATGAAGCCAATGTGGCGAGGCTCAGGGGCCTCTCTGCCCATCAAGGAGTATTATGTGTGCTTACTACAATTTGGAAAAGGGTTAATCTTCGTGGGGCACCACTCACTCCATCCCACGTCAGGGTGATTTCTCGTTGCTCTGCCTTTTATTTGTTTCCCTTGGCTTTTTCTCCCAAAATAGATCAGCTCTGGCTTACAAATTCCGACCAGCTGAGGGGCTTCCTTTGGCCCCTCAGTTGTCATAAATGCAAAATTATAGGAAACAAGCAACTTTGAAAGGGGTAGGGAGAGGGCTCTGTTGGAAGTGCTGCCGGCATGAGGACCGGAGTTTAGGGAGCACCACATAAGTCACTGCATGCAGTGGCGCGCATGTGCAGACCCAGTGCAGGGGAGGTGGGGATGGGAGGACACCTGGACCTGGCTGTGCAGCCAGCCGATCTGAATCCATTAGCTCGGAGTTCGGTGAAAGAACCTGCCCATGAAAAACAGGTGGAGTGTAATCAAAGCAGACACCCTGCGCTGAGCTCCGGCTTCCACACACATGATCACGCATGTATGCCACCCCCCACGTGAACACATGTGATGCATCCAGTTACTGTATGCACAGAGAGCTTCAGACCAGCCCATATTAAAGCATGTCGACCTCGTAGATTCTCTCTCAGCCGTGTATTGCTTTCTCACCATGACAAAGTCAAGGGAGAGCTGGGGACGGGAGTGTTAGACCAAGAAGACTCGCAGAACGTGAGTGAGACGCCATTAGGCTCCCGTGACCAGGTTACCATTTGGTGAAGCCACGGATTTAGAGGGAGCCGCTTCAGTTAGTTAGGTGCCTTTTCTGTGCTCTGATGCTAACAAAATCTTTTACCAGTTTTCTTAAACCCAGATGATCTGCTTGCGTGTGTGTGGGGGGGGGGGTTGGGGAGGAGTTCTTCGGGAACCCAGATGATCTGCTTGCGTGTGTGTGTGGGGGGGTTGGGGAGGAGTTCTTCGGGTTTTATTTCTTTTCTTTTCCTTTTATGTTTCCCATTTAGAGAAGTAACAATTGAATTCCTCAAATGTTGATTAACATATGTGCATTTACTATTTATTTTACACAACTGAAATTAATCTTAAGAAAGGATGCCTTAGCTACCTATTACCAACATCTCAACCTTGGATAATTAAACCCATGGTAAACCAAGCTGAGACTCCCAAGACTAAAAAGCAGTAATTTTATTAGAAAATTTCAACTGATTTCACAAGTAGATGAATGTCCCTGCAGCCTTCTCTGTTCATGGAGCTGTATGCTGCAAGGAGAAGACATTTATGAATGTCAACCCACATGCATGCAGAACTGTTGTCAATCAAAGATCAATTCACAATATTAGATGGGAACATAAAATACATCCTAGTCTCCTGGCTTCTAGTTTTGGGTGTGTGCCGGTGTTATCACTTGGTAGTGAGATGGAGCAGCCTACGTGATCAAGGGAACACAGAATTGTCAGGGAGCAGTTGCATTCAATGCTTTAAATGTTTTTAAAATTATATTTAAAAATTTATTGTCTCTGTCTCTCTCAGTCTGTCTCTCACTGTCTCTGTCTCTGTCTCTCTCTCTCTCTCTCTGTGAGTTATGGTGATCATGGTGGTGTTCACTGGACAACTTGTGAGAGCTGGTTCTCTCCTTCTGCCACGTGACTCCTGAGGATCCAAGTCGGGTCTTCAGGCTCTGCAGAATACGTCTTTACGCCTGGAGCCATCTCATTAGCCCCTTATTTTTTTTAACCACTTTGAGCCTTTTGTGCACAAGAAGCTTCCTGAAGGGGGAACATGGATGGAAAGCACAGGGACTAGATTCTGCTGGATTCTGAATAATGTGAATTAGGTAGAGCTGGTCCATGCTGCAGAGACGGGTACAGTTCAGAACTCAGTTCCTGTTGTCTGTGAGAGAAACACAGATCGGCCCTTTTGAATTCAGAAGATAGGAGGTGAATCTTTGCAGAAGGCATAAATGGGGAGTGATGTGGACTTCTGGACAGGAAAGAAGCAGAGTCTCACTAGAGGCTATCGAGTGGCCAGTCAGGAGGAATGGTGGAGGTTAGCTGACGAGCGTGGGTGGCAGAACTAGAGGGGACTGTTAATGTCACCTGGAAGTGACATCAGAGCAAAAATACGTAAGAACGGATTGTATTCAAAGAGTTCTGCACCACCGCCAATGCCATAGTGTACAGACCTGCTCATTCGGCCCTGTAGTGCTGTGGACAGATGGGAACATAACTCACGTACTTAATTGCTGCTTAGCTGGCAAGAAGAGACTGCCGTCACCTCAGGCAACCAGGAGCAACTTCCTGGGAGGAAGGCCTGAAAATCTTTGCAACACCATCTCCATCAAAATGTATATTATTATTATTATTATTATTATTATTATTATTATTATTATTACTTTAGAAAAGAAGGATTTCAGCCAGGCTCCTGTGTGATGATTCTATGTCCAGAAACCAAAGCATGTTTGTATGCTCTTACCATCTAGTTGTGGTAGAAAACAGGAGTGATGTCAATAGCCTGTAGTGTTTTGTTGGCTCTGGGAGGTTTTGTTTAATAATCCATGGCTTCTGGGAACAGCCTCATCCACTCTTGTAGGGTACCTCAGCATAAGGATCTAGTAAATAACCCTACATCTGTGTGCAGGAAAGCAACTCTAATCAAATTCAGTGACATACATAAGGACATAGAGGTAGGAGGGTGCCATCGTGGGAAGAAGGGGTCCAGAGGGAGTGGTAGGGGTAAGAGGAGAGCAGGGGTGGATATGATCACAACACATTATATACTTTATGAAACTGTGAAACACCTAAGAATAGTTTTTTAAAAAAATCTTACCTAGCCGTGAAATGGGTAAGCTGCAAGAGTGAGTAGCCTGGTGAGACATGCCCACTGCTGCCAGGGTGGTCTGAATGTCATGAGTAAGCAAACACCTTCTGTTTGCATGTAAGTCCTGCTCCACGAGATGAACCTATACCTGCCACAATTGTTGGCACAAGAACCTGTGACTAGATAGGTCGCAGGCCCACGCTATGTGGACATGGCACGCAATGGACTCCGTGTTTTACTGTTATAACCATAGGTCATGTTCTCGCAAGCCTCAGTTGAGAAGCTTCTCTTTGTAGTAGACGGCAATTAACCCAGAGACCTACCATGGGCCAAGGTACATAGAATAAGAGACTAGAGGATGTTTACCTCTAAATGGAGTATCTATCCTGCACTCTCTCCTTCCAAGGCCCAGGGACCATTGTGGAATAGGGGGCAGGAAGACTATGGGAACCAGAAGTGGCAAATAAACACAAGGGGACAGTGTCTTTCAGATAGGACATATGAACTCACAGTGGTTATGACAGCATGCATGAGCCTTGTGCAAGCTCAAGCCCGACCAAATCCAAATGAGCGGAGATGTGAATATGAAGCCTCACCCCCAGCTGAGGAGCCTTAGGACCAAAGCTGCTGGGAGGAGAGGCAGTTTCTTTAAGAATATTGCCATTGGTGTGTTGACCACAGTCCAGTGGGAAGCCACGTAAGTGGTGCAGATTGGATCTGATGAATGCGGAAGAGAAGGAGGATGCAAAGTTGGGAGGGTAGGGAAGGGGGGTAGATCTGGGAGGAGCTGGGGAAGGAGTGGACATGGCCAAAACAGACTGCGTGACATTCTCAAGTAAAAGGAAAAAAAGAAAGAAGAAACAGGAGAGGTCTTAAAAACCAACAAACAACAACAATGTCTGGCAAGGCAGCTCAGTGGGAAAAGTGTTTGCTGTAGCCTGAAGACCTGAAGTCAGATCTCCAGGAAGAAGAGAGCCAGGAGCCAGGAGCATCAGTGTATACCTGTAACTTCAGCTGGACGATCTATCCAAAAGGATGAGTTCTGGGTACAGTGAGAGACCCTGACTCAGAAAAATAAGATGAAGCAGTAATTGAGGACACCTAACATCAACCTCTGGCCTCCACATGTGCCTGCATGGGCAAGCATGTATACAGGCACAGAGATATACAGACACACAGACATACAGATGCACAGATACACACACACACACACACACACACACACACATATGCATACACTCACAGACACAGACAGATAGATACAGTGACAGACACATAGTCAGACACACAGACATAGACACACAGATGTATAGGTGGACAGATACATACACACACACACACACACACACACACATATATATACAGACAGACACATGGGCACATAGACACACACACAGATGCACAGACACATAGACAGACAAACACACACAGATGCACAGACAGACAGACAGACAGACACACAAATGAATAAAGACAATGAGTTTTGGGAAGACAGAAAGTGAGTTGAAGTAAAACTGGGGTTTCTCCTTCTCCTGAATTACATGCACCCCATCTCAGCTTTCCTGCAGTGGGCACATGTCATCATTGTGGAGCTGGGCACATCTTTGCCCCAACATCTTGCACAAATCAAACATCTTCAAGGGACCCAGAAAAGGTTAGAGCTACTGCTGAGGGCTAGAGAGCAAGATTAGCTCAGAGACCATGCAAGTACCAAAGTATTCTTAGCTCTGATGCCACCTATGCTTTAGAATTCGGGCACAAAGACCTAAAGAACTGACAGCCATAAAACTCCCTTCACATGTGACCGTGGTGTGTGTTGGTCTAGCAGGGCCCCTTTGCTGTAACTATTACCCATTCTTAACTTAAACAGTTGGTAGTTAGGGTTGTGCTTTCCTTAATGCCTCCACTTGGCCAAACATCTCCCCAGGGAGAAGGATGGTAAGGGAAGAGGGAGTGCATTTCTTCCCTAAGCACATCATTCATTTCACAGTGAAAGGGGGTCAGCAGAAGATGAAGATTCAAGTCACAGATATTTTCTGGAAAATTGGCTATATCAATTAATAATAAAGAACAAACCAAACCAAACAACCCTAGAATCCTTGCCTTACGTACAACAGTGTCCCCGCTACTATAAACACACTGAGGGGAAAGAGAAGAGCTTGAGATAGCACATTTGTCAAAGGGGAAGATGAAAAAAATTAAATTTGTGATAATTAAATTTTAAAGTGTCAAATCAGTCACACTAAATATTAAAGAACAGCACTTCTGATCTATCAAAATTAAAAATGTGCATAGTCTGTGCCCAGCAATTCTACCCTGATAATCTATTCTGCGAAAAGCTACAAGAACTGTGGTGACACGCACGTAAGAGAGTCTTACCCCAGCCAGTGTGCGGTCTGTATGCACTGTTAGCCACCACCCTGAACCTCAGAGGAATCACAGGAAAAAGGGGCAGGCTCATTCAGTTCAATACTCCAATGAGGGAAAGGGAAGAGGGGAGGGGGAAAAGAGAGGAAGAGGAGGAGGAGGAAGAGGAAGAGGAGGAGGAGAAGGAGGAAGAGGAGGAGGAGAAGGAGGAAGAGGAGGAAGAGGAGGAGGAGGAGGAGGCAGCTCAGGCACTGCAGGACATCTCAAAGAGAACTACTACTTAATTCTGCCTTGAAAGAGTCAGTGAGGGGAAGAGCCTGAGGTCACTGCTCAGTCGAGGCAGGACCTTGAGGAAGCTGCGCTTGGGAAGGAACACACAGGGCTCTAGCCTTGTAAGGCATCCGGGACAATACATAGAGGCAAAAGGAATTGCTTAATGCTCTAAGGTGGGGACAGGCTTGGCATTTAGCTGACAGGAAGAAGCCAGTGTGCACAGAATTGACAAGATAGGGTCAAAGTGAGAGGCAGGAGCCAGGTGGTGTGGCCCCTGTGGGCTGAGTTCAATGGACACAACCTGACTCCAGGTTCTGTGGGAAAGCCAGGCAGTGGCACCTTCTTCTTAGGGCTTAAGGTGATCATTTGGGACCATTGTGACCATAGGTGCACACAGGTTGTGAGTCTGCTCATCCCGATCACAAAATACCATAGCTCCAGGTAGAAAACATCCCATGGTTGTCTTCCAGGAAAGGCATCATTATTAGTGCCTCATTTGAGGGAGTCCTGAGCCCCTCACTAGAAACAAATGCTCCTGCAACCCCGATTCCATTTCCTCAGAAGAGACTCATTTCCTGCTTTGGGTGAGAGTGCTTTTGTTGTGTTTGTCTTTTTAAATCCCTACCATCAGGAAGAGCTCGCGCTACCTTCCGGTAGAAGCAGCTAAGGTTTTGTTCTGGAACTTGGACATGGTACCCAGATACACTAATTGCTTTAAGAGTGACTTCATGGTCAGGGTCAAGTAGAAGGATCGAAATCTCTGTCATTTGCCAGTCTGAGGAATGCTGGGCTAGACCTGGTTCTGAAGCAGAGGAGGTCGAGACTCCACCCCTCAGCAGTACTCCACACCCCCCATCCTGCCCCCTGTGAGCTGCTCACCCTGCACCCTTGCACCTCTGCGGTGCTCACCCTGCAGCCTGCCCTTTGTCTCAGGGCAATCCCCAATAAAGCTCTGCATTTGCTCACAATGCACCCTATTCAGAGTCCTTCCAGGCTTTGAAACTCCTCCATGTCCCCAGAGTTCCTCCGTTTAAAGAGTTTCTGGATGCCCCAGAAGATCACTTCCTTTGTTTCCTGCTTGTTCCGTTCTTCCTGTATTATCATGAGCTGTTTACTTGTCCTTTCTCCTGACTAGGTCTTGAGTCTTAGAGGACAGAGACTGACCGGGATACAGAATGTGCTTAGCACCATATGGATGCTCAATAGATGTCGGCAGAATGCATAAATTATCTTTTATTTAAATACATTATCTTATTGGCAATATGCTAGCTATTTAGAAATATTGTGGCATATATCTAATGTTTTCTAGTCCAGGATTCTATATATATAAACTTCTTGATAAAAAGAAAACAGCTATTTTATGTATTCCTAAGTGGGTGGAGTACATCCAATTGTATGGACAGGTAAAATTTAGAGTTTTTAATTTTGTATTTGTTGAGACTCTTAATTTAAGCTTATATAGACCTACATATTGCTTTTGAAAAATCGCAAACAGTGTGGCTTATTCTGGCCGATTTTGTGTATGCAATAGCTTTGATTCCAATGCCAATATCACCTTTCTGAAGACAGTTTAAACCAATGGTTCTCAACCTGTGAGTCAAATGACCCTTTCACATGGGATGCGCAAGACTATTAGAAATCACAGATGTTTACATTACAATTCATAGCAGTAGCAAACTTACAATTATGAAGTAGCAACAAAGTAGCTACAACATGAAGAACTGCATTAAAGGGTTGCAGCGTTAGGAAGGTTGAGAACGGCTTTAAGTGGTAATTCAATCCAATATGGGCCGTAGTACCTGCAGTGTGGTACTGATCGGCTGGTACAGGATCAGCTGAGGGGTGGGTATGCAAGCAGCCCTGATCAGTGCTATGCAGGCATGGGAAATGGCAAGCACAGGACAACTGCTACCTACAGCAAGAAAAGTAGTTGGAAGTCCATGATTTCAGAGTTGGGGGAAGGCATTCATCTTTAAAAACCAAAAATCCATGTGATTTCCTGACTAACCTTTCCAAACAAAAACAGGTCACGCCCACCCACCCCACCCACCTATCCCACCTACCGCACCCAAATAGCAGAGTGCTCACACTTGGTTTGGACCACAACATTCACAAAGCCACACAGCTGTAGTCAGCCTGGCTAAAAGGCAACCGAAGCACGCTGTCACCTGATCAGAATGTGACTAACAGCCATGACACTGATCAAAACCACAAAGTGGCAACTGACAAGTAGGGCCTTGGGTGTCAGGCTAACAGGCACAGCAACTCTAAGAGTCACATCTGATCACTGTGATCAGAACTGCTATTTTCAAAATCTCTCGCAGTCTAAGTTCTTTACCTTCTGAACTCTTTCCTACTGAAGTCTCTTGTCTTAAAGGGTATTTTCCAAATCATTCATATATAGATATTACACACACACAGGAGAGGGTGTGAAGGGAGAGAGGGAAGGAGGGAGGAAGGAATAGGGGAGGGAGAGAGGAGGAGAGAGAGAGAGAGATAGATAGAGGCTGAAATGATAGTTGATGCATATTGTCAAATTATTCATGTTCATTTTGTCAGGGGTAGCATCCTTCAGTTTTTCAGTTTTGATGGGAGGCATTCAGACGAGCGAGTCTGTGCTCATGACTTTATATGCATTTTGAGTATGACTTCATATCTCTTACTGTCCCCACTATGACACCAGACTTTGTAAGGCAAAGCCACTGGGTGTCAAGAAAGGCCTCCTATTGCTGTGTGACCCAGGCTTTTTCCACTTCTGAGGAGTCAGGCTGCATAATCAACAAAGACGAATAGAAGAATTGCTTTAGAAATAAGGACTCTGGGCCTGGAGTGATAGCTCAGTCAGTGGAGTACATCACAGGCACACACAAGAACCTGGGTTTAATTCTCTGATATAAAATTCTGGGTATGGTGGTAGATGCTTATATTCCAACCCTAGCAGTAGAGATGTGGAGAAAGGCAGACCTTTGGGACTTGCTGACTGTCTAGCTAGCCTACTTGGTGAGCTATAGGCCAATGAAAGACCCAGTCTCAAAAATGAGGTGGATGGCACCTGAGATATGACAGCTACAGTTGTTCTCTGGCCTTCTCAGATGTGCGCATGCACATACACAAGCACCCTAATACACATGAACGCCCATGAAACCAACAGCATCCCCGACAGTTTGGCAATGAATTGTGGGAAACAGACATACAAGACAAACACATGACAGTTGAGGTTGACAGAATAGCTGTAAAATGGAAAGTGAGACTGTCCATAGCTCACACAAACCAGATTCCAAAGGGTTAACTGTTCATCAACCGCTAGACCTGGGCAGTTGGGCAGACTTTAATGGCACACATCAGCAGTTGTGGCATGGAGATATTGAGCTGTTGCTTGAAAAATATTTTAACATAATAGGATTTAAATTTTCCCCCTTTCTTTGGATTTTTCAGTTAATATTGGAATTAAATTAAAGCATTAAATCAACCAGCTTAGCGTAAAGCAAATTATGTCAGGTTTAGCACTGGAAGCTTTGTCATCGCGAATCTATTGACTCAAGCTTATTAACTTGTAAAGCCCCTAGTTTTAGATTATGGTCTATTGATTATCTGCTTTTATTTGCGTTTTAAATGAATAAACAAAAAGGAATGATCAGGGCTTATTCGTTATACCTTAAGAGAAAATGTACTTAAGCTAAGCATACTTAATTATAAATAAAAACAACTTGCATTTGTTTTGACTATTCTCTGTGGTTTTTACTTTCATATAGACAGATCCAAGATGGTTTTCAGTTTATACATTTTTTTTGCTCGACATTTTAAAAAAATTAGGAAAAAATTCTCACTATAGACAGAAAGCATGCTGTGATTTTGATATATTGGGTACATAAGTCATTATTCTAGAATCTATGATTTTTTTAAACTATTCTTTATATTTTCAAACAGATAAAAATGAATTCCTGTTTTATAAGAAGGGTAATGTTCCCTTGATGTCCTGTGACTGACATGGGGGGTGGGAAAGGAGGCAACACTGAGGTTCTAGACCCTTAACCCAAACAAGAGTAACCTTATGATGACAACCACCGGGAGCTCAGGTCTTGGCCTTATCTCTTAGTCCAGTTTCCTGGAGCACAGCATCTCATTGCTCTGAGTCTTGGCCCCTAATAGTTCCTAACTTCCTGAGGAACTTTGTGAGAAGTGAGTGAGCATACCGAAAATGCCCTGCACATCTTTGTCACTGGAGAACAGTGTTTTCCCTGTGACCTTCCTCCTGGGAGCACCTAAGGAATCCTGGGGTTCTGATGACTCAGAACCGCAGCTGTTTAACTTGGCTTTATGTTTTGTCCAAAGAAAGGTACTGCCGTGTCAAGATCTGGAGGCTTCCGAAGCCTTAGCTGAGTACTTTATTCATAGCTCTTTCCCAGCATAGTGCTGAGTATCTAAGGGAGAAGGAACACGAAATGCCCACGCCTTAGACCCTCATTTTGTAGTAATGGTGTTCTGAAAACCCATATACAAATACACGGAAGCTAAACACAGAAGGCGTATGTAGGTAAGATCCCAAAGCATCGCATGGCATCAGTGGGCTTTAAATGTCAACTTGCAGGAAGTATACTAGGCCTAGGATTAGATGTATTCAGCCTATGGACCACAGGCTGTACGGGCCCTAAGGTAGTTATGCATAGGTCCAATGTGTTTCCAGGTGACAGTATCATGTCCCTGTCTCAGGCTGATTGATTTCATTTAAATTCCCTGCTAAGCTTAAAACCTAGCGTGAAAAATCTAAGTCCCCCCTCCCAATTGCCGCTTCCCTCCCCCCTCCCCCATTACTTGCTGTAAAGGGTTCTTGATGAGAGGATGCAGGGGCTCTGGGTGTACAGGGAGCTGGTTCTCCACCCCTTGGAAGCGATGTTCAGTTATCATGGTGACCGCTGCAACTGTGTGAACACATCATTTATGTGAGTGACTGGGAAGGATGGAGAGGAGCTGAAAAATGGAAGAATTCCCCTTGTCTCCTATCTTTCTTTGATAACCAGGCAGACTACAGAGCATGAAGGATGAGGGTTACTCAATTCAAACCAGAGCACGTAGCCACCATCTGGGCATTTTAAAAGTAGGACACATGAAATGCTCAGATGTATCCCCAACAGGGTGCAATAACACAGCAGTAAAAAGAAAACGGCGGAGAAGCATGCTTCCTGGCCATCGTTCTCGGAAGGGGCGTGGATTTCCCGGAACATCTCGGTCAAGATATTTGGTGCACGGAGGTTTCTGATATCTGATGTATATGGTATAGAGACATGACCCATGGAGGACATTCTTCCACCAAAAAGAAAGAGCCTAAGCTTCTAGAGGGTTGAGGTGTGTGCACAAAAATGGACTTTTCAGACCTTATGCACTAAGGCAAACACGTTCTATCAGGGAGATTGGCTGCTGGAACCAGGGTAGACTTTCCAACCCGGAACTTGACATTCAGACGGCATTTAGCTAGTTCCTTTGAGACCCTAATTCCCTGGATGAAGATTACTAAATTATTTCAAAGTTTGGAAATAAAAATTCTTAAACTATCTTTTTGTAAAGAAAAGAGATGGGGTTGGGAGCAGGGCTAGGAGGCAGCCCTGAGAGGAATCCCGGCAGGCACAGGAATAAGTACAATGAACAGTACAGTGTGTATTTGCATAAAATTCTCAAAGATTTCATTAAAATATTAGTTTAGAGGAAGTCATCCTTTTGGATCTGTCTCTGAAGGTACCAGATTTTCTTATTTCTTGGATCTTGTAGATAGATCTGCCTGACCCATGGTTGCTTTATCAGGAAGGAGAAACCTCCAAACCTTTCTTCTTTTCATGTTCATTTTAGAGAACAGGGGTGCAGGTTAGGGATGGGGGAGAAAGGAAGGGGGAGACAGAGGAAGGGAATTTGTCTTTACAGGACCTGATGGCCGACACACACTGTATTTTCTTCCGGCCACAAGCTGAGGCTGTATGGAGTAATACCCTTAATCTATAAATCTCGATCAGCTTGGACTATAGAATCCCTTCTAAATCCTGCCATAGTTGGGAGTGTGAGCACCCACAAGACGAAGCAACTTCAAACGGTTTCTCTCCCATGGATGAGGAGAGGGGTCTGTTGGAGGTAACAGAGACAGCATCTCCTGGGGCAAGCCTATCAGAACCACAGTGGTAACCTCCAAGGAGACCAGGCTGTCTGAAGAAAGGGTGTGCTCAGAAAACACAAAGAGGGGGTGGATCTAAGGGAGGTAATTTGTGCCAACTGCCACCCCCAAACTCCCACACCTTTCAATGTAAATATTCTGGCCCCTTTTGAACTTCTGGTATCATCTGAACTACAAATTCCCCAAAGATCTCTGATCTCTTTTTTTTTCTTGTTTTTGTTTTTTCTTCCTTCCTTCCTTCCTTCCTTTCTTTCTTTCTTTCTTTCTTTCTTCTTCCCCCCTCCCTTCCTCCTCCATTCCCCCTCCCTCCCTCCCTCCCTCTCCCTTTCTTCCTTCTTTCCTTTCTTTTTTGGTCTCTTCTCAAGTTTTGTTTGTTTGGATTTTGGGTTTTTCTTTTGTTTTCATTTTACTCCTTGCTAGGCACGACTGGAAGCCAGTCTAACCGTTCCATGTGTCTGCCTATCTTGGACTAAAAATGTAGCCCACGCTGCTAATTGGACACCTGGGGTTCAAAGAGGGGCAAGGCAGAGATGCTGTCTGAACTCTGTGTGCTGACAACACAGTGACCACACTCTACTTCACAGGATTTAAAAGCCAGCCTCTTCCACCCCTTCACACCTCCCCCCCTTGCTTCACTCTTGACCGTCTGTGAGACTAATATAATTTTTTAAGTGATTTATTTCCAACAGATGTGATCCTCTGCACAATGTCCCCTAACAATTTTAATTTCTGAATATAATAAGCATCCACTCCACTAATAAATAATTATCACTCTGCTAAGGACAAATGCCAAGGCTTACAGCATGATGGCCAGGTCGCCCAGCGTTGAAAGGACAAGGTGAATCTCCTGAGGCTCCTACTATGTTGAAGCCAAAAGTGCTAATTACAGCATTTCTAAGACATGCTAGGCCATGAAGGAAGAGAATTAACCACAGTTTAATGCACACAGTGATTTAGAAAGCTACTCTCACCCATGCATCTATTTGTTTGTGTGTTTGTGTGTATTCATGGTGTATGGGTGTATTTGCTTTGTGTGTGTGCTCATGTGTGCCTGTGCAAATGGAGGTCAGAGGTTAGCTTCGGGTGGTGCTCCTCAGATCCCATCCACCTTGCTTTTTGAGAAAGGTGTCTTACTGACTTGGGATGCTCCCACTAGGCTGGGCTGTCTGGAAACATCTTCCTGTCTCCATTCTTCAAGACTTAGATCATGAGTACACAAGACTGTGCTTAGCATTTTTATGTGGGTTCTGAGGGATGGACCTTGGGTCCCTTCTGCTTATTGACTGAACCACCTCCCTAGACCCAGAAAGGTATTTTTAGGAATCCCCCGTGGCTTCTTGTAGAACAGAGGCAACACAAGATTAGGTAAGAGAGATAGCAGTGCAGGTCCAGGGATAGGGACCGACAGGTCAACAGAGGCTGGTTTATCATGCCTTTTACCTGGTTATTACAGGGGCACTTCTAGAATATCCAAGGAAAATACTAGGCTGGGTCCTTCAGTGTTTTGCTCTTTGTTGTAGGTCTAGTGAGTTGGAGCCAGCACTGTCATAAGTCAATGTTAACATCCAGGGCATAGCCGGTGATATTTGGGCTATAATTGAACACCGACATAGACAAAGCTGCCCTTGGACCACTGTAAACTCCAGAGGATATTCTCAGTGAGTTTTATATTTCAAGTTGAGTCTCTGGGAAGCTTTCTGAAGTTTCCCAAAGACTAGCCTTTCTTGGCTGGCTTTGTCTTCCCTTTCCCGGGTGCCAGCTGGATTCTGGCGTCATTGCTGCAAAGCCATTCTGTTATGAATGAGAACTAACCTATTTTGTTAAAGGGATACAGTTTTGGGGATATGCTGTTGTGGAATAAAGAGGCAATGAAGAAAAAAAGTCATTTTGAATAGGGTGATGCTATTCAGGCCAGATTGGCCTGAAACTCTATATAGCCCAGGCTGCCCTAGAACCTAAAACTCTTCTGACTTAGCCTTTAGAAGGCTGGCATTATAAGTATGTGCTCCTTTGCCATTTTTGTAATTTATTATTATATATTTTTTTAATTTAATTGTGGACCAGTCAATCTAGATATGACACAGATAGAAACAGTTTGTTTTTTTCCCCCCAAGTTCCTGCTGATGACTATTTGCTGAGCTGGACCAAGTACCACTACCTTACTGCTTCACCCTGTGTGGTCGGAGTCATAGCGAGTCTCTAAACCTTGCTTGCTAACCCCAGACCCTTGGCTCTAGTTGCTGACCAGCTCCTAGGGCAGTCTCATCTGAGGGGGTTATTTAGATACATTTAAAAAAAAATCTTTAGTTTACTATCAACTGGGCAAGTGGGGACAGGTTGTCAAAATAGCACCTCTTGTCATCTTGAAATACAAAGTTGCCATCAGATGTTTGAAAGTAGACCTGCTGTCCTTGATGAAATCAAGATCCTATCTGCTCTACCCCCCCTCCTTCTATTTTTGGATCTGGTATACAGTCTATGGGACTCTGAATCTTCCTGGTTCAACTGATTTCTAATGCACTCAATATTTTATACATCATTTACTATATTTGTTCCAGGCAATGAATCATATCAAACCATGTAGAATCTGACTTCTGTGGTTTTCATCAATATTTAGTTTTTCAAAAAATAACATCTTGTTCCTTCAGGCAACAGCTCAAGAGGTGATACAAAGTAGTGCAAATCACTGACTGACAATCAGATAGAGCCGCAGCTGAGTCATAACCCTGTTGTCCATCTGCTGTGTGGCCGTGCACACATTAAGTGCCATCTCTGAGCTTCTCTGTCCTCACTAATAATTATAGATGCTGACACTCCATGGGGTGGAAGGGAAGGATAAGATAAAATGTTACTTTTTAGTGCTCATGTATTTAGTATAGACAGTTCTATTAGTATAGACAGTCCTTGGCTTACAGATTGAAATCGGAATATAAAGATGATTTAGCTGTGAATATATAGATTTCCTTCTGTGATAAAATAATAAAACATTAGGGAGATTTTTGTTTGTTTTAATCTCTAGAATATAATAGTAGTTTGGGTGTGAACCAGAAATAAAAGACAATGTACTTCCTATTTATTGAATTTCAGCCATTCATTAATTCATGATTCATTAACAAGGGTCTTTGTAAAGGTGGCATTTTTCTAGGTGCTAGAAAGAGGGGGGTCATAGGGAATAACCCCCAGAGCTCACTCTTAGATCAGGGAGACAAGCAGGAAACAGGATGGAAAAATAAAACATGTCAACAGATGAAGCTGAGTGCTCCAGAGAAAAAGAAGAAAGTTGGGGCTGGAGAGTTGGCTGTTTGTGAAAGTGCCTGCAGGGGGCAGAATCTTGGGGACCTGAGCTGGTTAACCAGCGCCCACATAAAAGCATCTGCAACCTCAGCACTCAGGGTGGGGTCAGAGAGGAGCAGATCTGTGGAGCTCACTGGCCAGTCATCAGTGAGCTCCAGGTTGGCAAGAGACCACGTTAAAGAATAAGGTCTGCGACAGAGGCACATCTCTGTGAGTTCCAGGTCAGGCATACACAGTGAGACCCTGCTGGAAATATTGGTTTTAAAAAAGGTGGAGAGCAACTGAGTAAGACATTCTATGTCACCCATGGACTCCACATGCACACACATCCATACACGTGCATGCACATAGCCATACAAATACATACACATATGCAAGGAAAACATGGCAGACAAAAGTATTTGGAAGAAACGGCAGAAGACTGGCTATGTGGGCTAGATCTGGCCTTGCTGAGGGTGATGTTTTAGTCAGAAAAGTATAGGGCAGTTAGACAGCTTAGTGGGTAACAGTGCTTGCTGTGTAAGTCTTCCTGACTGGAGTTTGATCTCTGGAACTCACATAGTTGGAGAGAAGAACCAAATACACAGAGTTGTCCTCTGATGCTGTGTGTGCACGCACACATGCACCTGGACACACGTTCTAAGAAACAAAAACTTGAAACAAGTACAGCAGACAGCCATGAGCATACCTAGGTAAAGAACATTCCCATTAAAAACAAAAACAAAAACAACAAAAAAAACCCACTCCCGGTCACTCTCCCTGCCCTTGACTTGGTAAGGAGGCTGTTACTTAAGGCTTCTCATGAATATTAATGATATGCAAATGAAGCACCCTTTGTTTCCTGGTGGTTCTTTTCTCTCCTTTTCTTTCTTTTTTTTTTTTTTTCTTTTCATTTTCTAGTTTAAGAGTGAATTAAACACCAAACCTTTCCCTTTGGGGAAATGGAAGAGAAAACAAACAAAAAACAAACAAAAAAGAGCTTAAAGAAATAGGAATTAAAAGCGCTCCTCCGTTCCCGGCCCCTCATTTTAAACACACCTTACTGTACAAAGTTTTTCTCCTAGCAGTTTAACCTAACAGACCATGTTTCTAATAAACATGAAAATATTGGAGGAATTGAAGTCTTAATCGGGTCTTTACTGTGATTTTTAACAGCATAAGAACAGACTACTTTTAAATACGGTGTGTTCGGGTTGACAGGGCTGCTTTCTTCAGAATTACAGGGAAATGACACTTTGAATAATAGTTACTGATGAGGAGGGGAGTGGAGTCCTGTCCCTTCTGGCCAACAACAGATGAACTCAGCAAGGTCCGTAGGCATCCTTGGCTGAGAACTGGTCATTCCTCTGGTCTACTCCACCTTTTCTATCTATGCAGGAAGGGCAGAAGGCTGCAGGGTAAGACACACAAGTTGACTAACAATGAGCTTCAGAGCTTGCTTTCAAAAATTTTCCTGATGGAGGAGACAAGAGTTAGAAGAAAGCGCTAGATAGGGCTCTTCTCCTGAAAAACTTCCAGAAGGTTCCTCGCACTTGACATGACGGTAGTTTTCACAATACTCCATCTTTCTGATTGAGTTCTTTGTATGCTGGCTTGGCTGCTGTTATGTTTATGTATTTCTGACAGTGTTCTTAATGACACACTAACAGATTGTAAAACACGCTGCTGGCATTTACTTGTTTTTTATATTTTTAAAACAATGTCCTTCATGTAACAGTAGTTAAGCGCGGCAGAAGGACATCATTAGAGCCGTGGTTAAACTGTAATTTACACCATTAGGAAGGCAGGAGCAATTTTTATTGCCTGGCAATTTTCTTGCTGAAATATTTGGACCATATGGCTCAATTTGTGTAATAACCTTAATTTCTGCACCCTTCAGGTCTGCCTCCATCTCCCACAGAATGGTAAAATGCACTTTAACAGAAAAGGCAACTGTCTATACTTAGAGAGTTGAGATTAATAACATGTCACGTCCTGTTTTTGGTGAAGGAATTCGAGCAGCGGCCAGATGGTATCTCTACAAATAACTGTCAGGGGTCTTGATCTAATCAATACAATGTATTAATACATCTCCCTTTGCTGTTACTCCAGGGGCTGGCACAGAACATCTGGAAGGGGTGGGGGGGGGCGCTGAGGAGAAAGCCGATTCTTTTCAGAATCAAACTGAGCCCAATTAATTTTTCATGTATCCTTGATAACTGTTTCATAATGAGCTATGCGTCTTGACGGATTTGGGGTTGGCAGAGCTGGCTGCCCCGGCTTTCTATCCCCATTCAGTCCACTTATAGAAACCAACCCATTAATCAAGCTATCTGGCATAAAACCTGAATCTCAGCTCAGCAAGAGATCAATAATATCATAAAAAAAACCCCACAGAACCATCCACTAATGGGCATAGGTATCCAGCCATGACTTTAGTAATTGCTTGAGCAAAAATAAAACTCTGGGTCATAATCACCCAATAGGAACTTGTAGGATAAAATTCATTACTTGTGTCTTGTCATAAGGTAACATTTACATCTGTTCAAAATATACTGTCATTTTACTAGCTAGTCTAGACCATTATCTTTTAGGGTTAGACAATGTTCCCCTTAGAATGGATTAAAACTCTCTGATTTGATAATGTGAATATTTAATAATCTAAGTATCATATAAAATGTTTTAAAAATGAGTTATTATACTTATTTTAAATTCAGAGCACCTATGGGGCTTCTCCAACTTACTCTTTAGCCTGGCTGTGTAGGACACGTTGGACATTATGTCATCAGATCTCTCTACTCCGGTTGGTTTAGTGGTAACATTTACAGTTTAATCTATCAATCTTATCACTTCCCTAAGTGGGATGGTTTCATTCTTAACCTTCTATCTTTTACAAAATTCAAGTCAGTTCTCAGAACTCTCTGGGTTTGAGAGTGGGGTTGGGGTTGGGGGGTGGGTCACTTCAATGACTCTGTTTAGGGAAAAGAACTCAGGACAAGTTAGGGAGATGGAGGTAACCCATTATCTGCTTGGTTGAAACATTCCCCATTGGCTCTTAGACAACAAGTGGGAAACTGTTCTATCCCGGGAGATCCTAAGGCATTAATTAGGAAAAAAAAAATACTGGGAAATACTGCCAAGAGACAGTGACCCATTGGCAGATGGTCTGACCGAATCTTGCCTAGGTAACAGACAGGCTCAAAAATCACCGGGGAGTTGAAGGGTGAAGTACTATCTATCTCTGATGACAGTGGGACTCAGAGTCATGATGCTTGCGTTTGTCCTGTCTGTGGCTTGTGGACATGTAGGATGGGTGTGTGCATCAGTGGGAGGTTGGAGTCAGAGGTAGATGCGGTAAGCCCCTCCTTACTTCTCTTAGGCATTTATGCTCACAGCCAGCACCTAGGAGTGGCCAGTGAGGGCTTAGTATAATGTTGCTTTTCTTTTATTCTTCTCTAGCTCTGCCAGGCAGTCCAGAGGAATAAACTCTTTCCCTTTGTGTTCATTATACTTTCAAAGATTCTCAGAAGAAATGCCACACATAGCTAATTAGTGGATGAGCCCTATAGTATTTCTTGGTCATGATCATTAGATTAGATCTGATGTTTCAGTCCTCAATGGCAAATAGCATGCGATTTTCATATATTCATGAGGTTTCAAAGAAGCCGTTGCCCAGATTCTCAACTTTCATTTTGTTTGTCGATGTCTGGTTGGTGTACATAATTAGAAAGCAACAGTTAGAGCAAATTTGTAGCGGGCTTTAACATTGCCAAGCCAGAAAGCCAGTGAAAGATGTAAATCCCACAAGGCCGGAAATCTCTGATCCACCTTGTCTGGGTTCTAGAATTTTCAATCGGTGCAGTGTCGTTATCAGATAATTAATTTATGCAAACTTAAACCCTCTAAGACGCAGACAGAAAAGATTTTCTCTGTTCTTCTCCCAACTCATAGGGCCGAGGATGCTAGCAGCTTCTACTTTACAATAGCCAAGTTTTTCTTTTTAAAAAAAGTTCCCAAGATGTTTCACCTTATAAAATAATAAGAAGTTCAAAAGATTCATTTGCAAGCCCGTCACATACCATTCACAGGTGGTGGGTGTGGGTCATTGCATTTGGATTAAAAAGGAAATGTCTCTCCCTCCATGAGAGGTCAGCAGCTTGTGTAAGGCGAAATCTTTTCACTGTTCAGCATGATTAGAATATTCTCCAGTAGTGGTTCCAGTAATTTAGAAACCATAGTATTGTTGTAATATTTTTCTAGGCTTCAGGAGCTCACAATTGTTTGGCCCAATCAAATCTGGGAACACTGGAGAAGTTATCACCCATCAAGGTAATTACTTTCAAGTTGAAATAATTACTCTATCAATGTTAATGGTCTTTCAACTTCAATAAAGCACTCACCTGCCGATAATCACGGCTAACCTCTTGCTCCACTGCAATTCCCTCTCTATTTAGTGGGTTATATTACAGCCGTTACAGTGGTCACTTGTCCTGAACAGCTGCTGACTTTCGCTTTGATCGGCTGTGAACCATAAAGAATTGGTCATCTGTGTATGATATCCCCTCACCCATCAGCCCTTGCAGAGCCAAGGAGGTGACTGTGGGGCTGTAATGGGGTTCTTCAGGGGCAGCCATCTTGTCTCAGGTAGTGGCCACTTTCCACTGGTGACAAGAGCAGAATAGTTCAATTAACTTCTGCCCTTCACTGTCATTTACAGCTTGCTGTCTCTGCTAACTGGCGTATATCCTGAATTTAGGACGTCGTGTTCATTTTAGATTCTCATGTGTAGTAGACAAGGCTTATTGAGGGTTCTTGGGTGTCTGAGTGAAGTGTCTTTGTAATTGACTTAAAAGCCAGAACGAAGCACCATACTTGGGCTACGGCCTCTGAGTGTCCCCACCCACTGTCTTCTTGGCCCCAAGAGCTTGCTATTTGACAATGATGATGCCAGTTTGTGTGATTTGGGGGATAGGTGTGGGGGTAGGGGTTAGGGGCTGGACCTACTAATACAGGTTGAGATCTAAAGCAAGGACAGGGCCCTTTGAGTGACACCCACAGCAGGTAAATAGAGTAACAGGAACACCAGAAGTCTTGGGGCGGGCTTTGACTGTGGCAGGGAAGACACACACACACACACACACACACACACACACACACACACAGGCAGATGCAGAGAGTGACACTTTCTTGCTTAGCAACTTATAAAAGAGACCCAACCAAATCCGGTACCTAGGAGATTACCTGAAATTTGAAAACTCAGAATTTTGTTGCAAGGCGGCAGCAAAAATAAACAAGGTTCTATACTTACGGCCGATCAGTTTAGCTGTTCTATATGAATCGCCATTTTAGCTGCATTTGCCAATTTCTTTCAGCATCGCAGATGGCAGGACATCTAAAGTTTCAGCTGGCTACATTGCCATTGAAAGTACTTTACACATCAAGCGCTATAGTGGGTTAGCTAATGTGATGGAGACTCATGGGGTATTTTGGATCTAGCCACATGGGTGGAGAAAGGTCTTTGTCTTAATGCAGTTCTAGGATTTGATGATCACAACCTAACACAGAAGCTGACGAGGGCTTCTTATTCAATGAGCTCTGAAGCTGAGGTACAATTGGGTGTTGGTACAGAGAGCTGGTAACAGACATCCATAGGAAAGATTACCACGGACAATCCATACTTCCATCATTTGGTAGGACAAGTGTTCTGTGGGCCTCAAGGATGCTAAGGAAGTAATATCAGTGTGACAGGTTGGGAAGTTGGCTGGGGATGGGGCTGGGGACGAAAGAGAAGCCACGGGTTTGACTGCTAGCAGAGTGACAGAAAGGGACGCAAACCATCAGCAGCAGCAACGACAATAACAATGAAAACAACAACAATAACAACCAACCACATCCCAAGGCTGGCTTCCATCAGAGGAGTATGGGGCATGGGAATTCCATGAGGTCCTGTACATAACCTGCAGATATAATTCCCATGAGGCACCTGCACGGCAGTGGCAATGGGAGACAAATAAGAACATTATCATCTGGTCACTCTTGCTCACTCTTACTCATCTTATTCATCTCCCTCTCCTTCTTCCTTCCTTCCCCTCTCTCATTCCCTTCCTCTCCCCCATCCTCCCTCCTCTTTCCTCCTCTTCTCCATCTCCTCTTTCCCATGATTCTGAGGAGATCAATGAAAGAATAGAAAAATAAATAAGAGTCACATGACCATGATGTCTCCTCTTTAAGCCAGTGGATTTAGATGATATGGTTGGTGCTTATCAGTGAAGAACGACTCAAGAACAAACTGTGGGACCCACCTTTGTCATGATTGTTGGGTAGAAAAGGGGGTCTTAGTGGAGCTGGTTGTAATAAAGTAGAAGGAGCCACACAAAGTTTTTTCAGAGGAGTAGGTGAAGGGGAATCATGCAAGGCTAACAAACGAGAATGCAACATCAAATCAAACACACCCTGATAATGACACTTCACTATGTCATGATTTTTGTTCATGTTTTGTATGATGCTAGCCTGTACATGCTCTGCGTCCCTCATGAAATAGAAAGAATGACCTGGGTACACTATAAAATCTGAAAAATCTCTCTATTGGACAGACATGCAAGGGAGTCTAGGTGGGACTGCCAAGTGTTTTCCCAGCCCCTGTAGAATGGAGCCATCTTACAGAGCATTCCTGCCACCTGATGGATGGGTCTGCAGAAGAAAGGCTGAGAAACACCACATGGTCACAGCTACAACCAATGTAAGATCATTCATAAGAAGCCATAATATTTTACATTATAATAAGCCAAAACGAAAATGGGATTAGAATTGAGTCCATCAATTCACTCACAAACCTTTCATAATAGGGCAATTATGAAGTATCTCATAATGTGTTTTGGCTACAAATCTGTTTAATGGTAAGGAGATCTGGGCCAAGCACATGAGGAAATTTTAAATGCCTCCTCCTTGACATTGGGAAAGAGAGTTTGGCATCCAGAGTGTAGAGACTAGTGTTGTAATTCTGGATTTTATGCCCAGATGAGAAGCCAACTCTTAGTGACCCAAATCGTTTGCTCATCTCATTGGCTCCTTATGCCTGATTCTACATATGGAGCGAGGTACCATCAGGGTACTGGGCAAAGGTATGCTTTGGGCTCTGTATTCTATAATCTGTAGGGTAAGCAGGGACATGCTTAGAGTACCGACTTGTAGGTAAAACCCCTTTGCCTTTAAAACTCAAGTTATTTCTGCCAGTACAGTGACAGGTGCCAATGTGATGGCAGGTGCCAGTGAGCGAAGCAAACAGACCTGAGTGGTGGTAGCAGCCTCGCCAGTCTCGCCAGGAGCGTTCCTGCAAGTAGCACCATGGAGCTCTTGCATGCCAAGAGAGGCTAAATTCAGCCTCTCTTCTGACACTGCACCATCCATCACAGAGCTAATGGGGGAAGTAAGTTTAAGGGTTTGTAACCGAAGCCTGTTTTCAGCAAGGAAGTCTACAAAGATCTGAAGACAAGCTCAGGATTTGGGTCTTTTCATTTCAGAAAGACCAACTTAGACTCGAAGAGAGATGGCTTTTCACGATGTTGGGAGAGAAATTAGAGATGCATTAAAAGCCACAGAGTCCCCATTTCTCCTCTCCTGCTGCCTCTGCTGATGCTGCTCCTCCTGCCAAGATATCTCTTCTTTACCCCCACGGAGGGCTCCTGCTGCCTGTTCTCCATCCACTGCCACCTCCAGCAGGGTTCATGGCTCCACCACACCTGCTTTGTGAGGCTCTCCCAGCAACCTCCACCTGCTTCTAAACAACCCTGGGGGGACCTGGGAAAGCAGGAATGTGTTCACACCATGGGTGGTGATATTTTGGTGATCCCTTGAGGATATTTGAGACCACAATAATCAAGGGACCAAATGAGTGACATTTGGAATGTCTTTCTCAAGTCTGGGGTGATTTGTTTTTCTGTGTGTTATACTCCGTACCTCATATATAGTAAACAGCACTTCTTTGCTGGGGAAAATTTTAGCCAGAGCAAGTAAATCCAAGAGTCTTGGAGTCCTATATGCCAAGACAGAAGACACCCAGTGGTTGAGGGGCTTAGAAACCTCAGTGCCTCGCTAATAACTTGTGCCTCACATTTGATCACTCACCTTCCTATCCAAGCACTGCTTGGCTCAATCTCATGGTACACCCCAACACTGACAAGGAACATAGTTTTCAATGACTGTTTATCCAACATGATTAAATCTGCTTGACCCTAAAGATTGTTGCAGCAATATAGGGGGTCATGTCATTCAGAAAACAGACAAATAAAAAAAAAAACAGGCTTGAATTTTAGAAGAAGGTATTTGGCTATATAGTGTGATTAGTTTTTTTGTTAACTTGACACAAGCCAGGGTGATCTTGGAAGACAAACTTCAACTGAGGCAATGCCTCCTCCATCAGACTGTCCTGTAGATAAGTCAGTAGGTCATTCCCTGCCAGCCATGGTGGAAGGAGTCACTCCTGAGCAGCAGACTGGTCCTGGTGTGTAGAAGAAAGCAGAGCGGGCTGATAGGAACATTCCTCTGTGGTCTCTACTTCAGTTCTTTCCTCCAAATTCCTACCTTGAGTTTCTGTGTTGACTTCTCTTCATGATAGGCTCTGACCAGGATATATACCACAAATAAGCCCTTTCTTCCACAAGTGGCCTTTGCTCAAAGTCTCTCTCTCTATGTCTCTCTGTCTCTTTGCCTCTCTCTCTCTTTCTCACACACACACACACACACACACACACACACACACACACACACGTGATATATATGGTTAAATACAGCCTCTACATTGAGAATGCTGAAGGGGATAGGAGTCATAGACCACGGTCTATTTTTCTGATGATCTCATTCAGAATATCAGTCCATGTGAATTTCATGGTGACTATGCCCTGGGGATTTGGCCTGGTGACCAGAATGTCTGAATCCTGGCTTTATGGAAGATGGCCTCAGTTGTTTAAACAATTTAGATGGGGCTTTCCAGATGAATCCAACCAAATCTCTGGGGAGTCTTGCTCTCAGTGTCATTGATCAGGAATGTTGGAAAGTCACTTAGGATGAATGCACATATTCAAAAATAAGGTATGGGAAGAAGAGTACAATTTCTTTATTATGCTGGCTCGTCTCTTCTGCATCATATAGACTAATAAGTTTTAGAAAAATAGAAAAAGTGCTGCAGGATGGGTCTGCCAGGATGGGGATGTTGAAGGCAATGATAGGAAGCACTCCATGTGTAGCTTCCAGCCTGAGGCCAGGCTGGCTGCTCTTCCAGGAACGTGTTAGCAATGTATAAATAGAACCCAGCAGAACAAACAAAGGACAGAGTTCTCACATTCATCAGATCCTTAGATCATGTTTTACAATAAAACCACATAAGCAATGACTCGGTATTCTCCCCAAGGAGTTCCATTAGACCGGGGGAGAGAATATGACTGCCTGTACTCTTGCAAGCTACATGTTGAAAGAACAAAGGCTTGGTCATTGTTACTTGTGCCTTTGATGAAAATATATTTATCACGGTGTTTCAGTATTTTAACCAAAATTGCTTTACGGGTGAAAGACTGGAGCACAAGTAGTAAGAACACAGTCTATAAAAATAACATTTCTCTACAGATCAAATTATCAGCGGAAATGATAGTTTCTACATGAGACAGTGTCTACCGCTGCTTACAGAGAAGGATCTGGAAATTAATGGGGAAATACTGATAGAAAAAGAGTGTCAAAAAGGAGAACAAAATATCAATTGTGCAATAAGATGAGGATGTTGGAGTTGATGTCTTCTCGTGCTGCTTATTGCTGGGTCATACGAGAAAGATAAGGCTAAACTTTACCATCCACTTATAAACCTTCTTTTGGAATTACATCATAGCGTCCTAACCCAGTGCTGTTCCTCCATCCTGATAAACATGAACTCCTTAACTTGCATATAAATTGGGCTTCCATAGGCTTCAAGCGTAGGCATATGGCTCTAATTTTAAAAAGTAACATTCAAGGCTACCTAGACATCTCTTTATTTGCAGGGGTTGGCCAATGGTGTCGCAGCATCATCTCTTTATTTGCAGGGGTTAGCCAATGGTGTCGCAGCATCTCTTATTTTGAAAACTGTGAACACTAGCCTCCTAAACCTTTACATTTCATTTCTCTCAGTGCAGGCTCTCCGACGTGAGTACTCCCGCTGCTGACCTTGGGGCATATCCTGAGCAATGCTTTTCTTATGACACCTGCTCTCGGACCGTGACTCTTGGTTGGCAAGTGGTGGGGTGTGGGATCTAAATCCCAGGGCAGTGGGCATTATAGGTTTTCTTATCATCCTCATCTCTACGACAGTCTCTGAGGCAAAGCCCATTGCAATTCCACGTCTCCCATAGAACACGAGTAGTTTGCATAAAGAAAACTCTCGTGGAATACTAGGTGAACAAATGAAATTATTTTACGCATCGGGGTAACAGCTCAGGAAAGAATAATCAATACCCTGTTAGAATACATGTGTCTTTTCTAGTACATGGGTTACCATTGCCCCCTCTCTGCGTGCATATAAACATACGTATGTGTGTAAGATTAGTTCTTTGACATGCTAGAAAATTGCATGTTCTTATCTAGACATCATTCCTATGCATTATTGAGGGACATCCTGAATTATTCCCATTTAGTGGGTTTGTAAAGGTAATCAGGCACAGAGATTCATTTATTTGCTTGTAGTAATACAAAAAATCAGTTCTGGTCTGCCAACTGGTCCCCAAGTATTCCTCACACTCACCATATTGCTGTTTTTCACATATGAAAAATTCATATATTTATGCTCTAAGTGAGGGAAATCACAAGCAGATAAGGAGATGAATTATAATCTGTTAACCAGATAATCTGAGGGCTTGTTATGGATTTTAAGTTCTTACCTTCACAGTGAAAGCATGCATGGTAGAACTGTCCGCTGCTGCTGCTGCCTCATCTGGCCTTTCCTGGTAGATCTCATGGTACTGGGAGATAAGGCCATTGGGGGCCTCTGGCTCTGTCCAGTTTAGCAAGACTGAATGAGCACTGGTAGCTCGAAGCCATGGCGCTGGAAGATCTTGAGGTGGGGCTTCCAGGGTCTGTACTGATGACCACGGGCTGTCCACTACACCCTTGGAATTCCAGGCTCTGACTCGGTACTCATACAGTGTAAAAGGCCGCAGAGTGTCTGCATCATCAGTGAACTCAAGAGCTCCTTCTGACCAGACAAAGAGCAGAGACTCCTCTTCACTGTTAGCAAGACGCCTGCAAAAGAACCAAGCAAACCCTGTGATACTCAGACACTTCAAATGCTTAACAGACAGACAGGCAAGCAGGCAGGCAGGCAGACAGACAGAAACTGGTGCTTAGGATTCCTCCCTCCTAATCTTGGTTATCAAGAAGATTATCTTCTTCCTGATAATTGTTCTTTATCAGGAATATGCTAGAAGTCTACTCAAGGCCTTTTTCTTTACGTAGTTGACACCTCTATGTGTTGCAAAAGTATATACAGGTCATAAGAAACATGTAAATACAGAAGATATAAAAAATTAGGTAGCATGTTACCATGATGGTTAATACTGTCAATGTTAACAAATTCTGCTGTCACTTAGGAGACAAGTCTCTGGGCAAGCTTGTGGGGAAATGTCTAGATTGGGTCAGTTGAGCTGAGAAGAGCCACCCTGTGGGTGGCATCTTCTCATGGACTGGGTTCCTCCTGGACTGAATAAGAAAGCAAAAGCAAGCCGAGCACCAGCATCCACACCTCTCCTTGACTCTGGATATAAAGGGGCACTCCTGCTGCTCTGCCTTGCCCTCCTGAGGGACTGCACCCTCCCACTGTGAACCCAAACAGACCCTTCTTTCCGTAAGTTACTTTCTTCAGGCTTTTGTTGGAGCAAGGAGAAAAGTATCCAGTGATCACACTTTGTTGTGTTATCTTCTCTTGAAACATGTATGCAGTGCAAGGGACCAAATGCACTATTTGAAAATTATAACCCTGAAGTATATATTACATTTCAGTAAAATGTTTCTCTGTATTTTCTATGTCTGTGTTAATATTGTCAAGGTGGCAAGATCTGGAATCACCTGGGAGACAAACCGTCTGGGCATGCCTATGAGATTTGGTTAACTGAGCTGGGAAAACCATGTGTCCATCATGGAGAATAGTTCAATACCAGGTTATAATCCATGTGGTTTTTCTAGTGCATGGAGAATTGTTGTATGCGTTTTATTCCTCCAGGTGAGGAGCAGATCATGGGTGAGTGCACAAGCAGTCTTATTCAGGTTCTACCCTTGGACACAGAATCACAGAATTGGACACACAATGGCTGCTGTCTGGGGAATCCTATGCCTGTGGTAGGTGGACTGTACTAGGTTCTCTATAACTCTCTGGTTAACTGATGTTCCGCATGACTGAGGTTCCATATGACTCTCTGATAACTGATGTGACTTTGGTGACTGCAAAGCACACTGAGGCTGACCCTTCTGCTGCTGTGGGATGCTGGGGATCACTATGCCTAAATATGTGGGATCACTATGTCCCACTGTGGGACCGACATGGCCAGAGAACCCACAGTTCTTCCCAAGATTGCCCTAGAGATTGACCTTGCATTTGCTTGCAGGGTGGCTGAACAGTATTTCTATGGATTTCTTATTTGCCACTTATCTTCTCTCCATTAAAATTAATCTTTTTTGGATATTTATTTATATTTCAAATGTTTTCCCCTTTGGAAACCCCCTATCCCATTACTCTTTCCCCTGCCTCTATGAGGGTGCTCCCCTACCCACCCACCCACCCACTCCTGTCTTCTCTCCCTAGCATTCCCCTACACTGGGGCATCCAACACCCTCAGGCCCAAGGGCCTCTTCTCCCACTGATGGCCAACAAGACCATCCTTTGCCACATACGCGGCCAGTGCCATGGGTCCCTTCATGTGTATTCTTTGGTTGGTGGTCCAGTCTCCAGGAGCTCCGGGAGGTCTGGCCAGTTGACACTTTTGCTCCTTACATGGGACTGCAAACCCCCTCAGCTCCTTCAGTCCCTTCTCCAATTCTTCCATCCAGGACCCCACTCTCAGTCCAACGGTTTGCTACGAGCATCTGCCTCTGTATTTGTCAGGCTCTGGCAGAGCCTCTCAGGAGACAGCTTATCATGCTCCTATCAGCAAGCACCTCCCAGCATCCACAGGAACGTCCAGGTTTGGTGGCTGTATATGGGATGTATCCCCAGGTGGGGCAGTCTCTAGATGGTCTTTCCTTGAGTCTCTGCTCCATCTTAATTAAACCATACCCCCCATCAAAGCAGGAAACAGTCTCATTATTATTACTTAATACACTTGTGGTCATATATCAGGAATCACACATAAACACCATCTTTGACTCAGGAGCAGGGATACAGAGATGAACCAGATATTCCCACAGGAGAAGAGTTGAGACCATGAAACAGAACGGCATGCAAATGCAAATCACATGGTGAGTACAAGACAGGAGTTTGAGTGAGACTTTTAAAGGACAAAGGATGATTTTGATGTCTTCTAAGAACTATCGCAGTCTGGAATATTCTCAAAACATTCTTCTAGCTCCCAGAGTATAAGGTTACTCTGTCCTCTTATGGTCGAGGTTTTGTTGCTAACAAAACTTAGCTCAATGCGTTGTCTTTTAGTATTGAATATATAAACCGTTAAACATCGAGGCAAGAGAAAACAAATCATCCATTAAGATGGCCTTAGAATATCTGATGTTGAGTTGGGAACAGATTTTTGCTCACCCAGATGTAAAATCACAGTGCACATTTGACAGGAAGGGAGCTGGGCCTATTATATCTCCATGCTCCCGGTGTCCATGAAGGGTTCAAGCTTCTACTTTTCAAACATGTGGCTAAAAGGTATAGAACTTCATGATTTTTATCTGTCTTTTGGCCCCATCTTTATCAATTCTTATATTTTATTTTGAAGTAAAGAGTGAGGCTGACGAAGGATGTAATGAAAAGCAGGGCCCTCCTCTTCCAGCTCAGTCTCTAGTGGAGAAGAGAGTGTTGAATAAATCAATATTTTCCAAGCGGTTAGAAGTCTTTAATTAACACCCTCCTCAGACGCTGGGGAACACACATGCTGCCATATCAGATTAACTGGTCCCATCAAAACTCAGAGGGTGATTAAGACAAAGCAAATGACAGTACCTCTCACAAAATAGAAGCAGGACACGGAAAATCTTCCATGCTGGGAATCTGACGTTTCTCCAGGGGGAATCACTGTGGTCTAAGGATGAGCAATGATGAACTGGAGAGTCATCAAAGGTCTACCTCCTCACTGACCTGTGGTTTCATTGTGACCTGCTTCCACTCGTGGACCAGGTTATGCATTCCATGTAGGTATGCCAAATTTGACTCTTGTGCCTGCTGCACATCTCAGGTATTGGGTGTATGATCGAGAGGGTTCTGCTCTAACTAGAATCCCAGGACTCACAGCCAAGGACTCTGGTTAGCATTCTAGAATGCAACTGGCTCAGGATTGGAGAGTGGAAGCAAACCAATCAGAGTTCTATGGGAACACTACATTTTCTATATTGTCTTACTTCAGACTTGCCATGACAAGCCAGTTAATTTCTATTAAACATCTCATGAATTCCCAAATTGAGATGTAGCCATGGTTTTCATAAAAATGGCATTAAAAGAAAATACTGTCTGAGGGGGACTTAAAGGATCTTCGCTATTTCAGAGATGAAATGTGACAGTAGCTTCAAGTGTGGTCACCAAAACAATGAAAGGATGAAGCCTGGGGGAAGTATCTCTTACATTACATGATAAATTAACGGTATTGAACAACATGCTGCATCCCACGTGTGGTGTTAAAAGCCAGGCTCTGTTTGTATCTGACCACGCCTAGAGAAGAGGTTTAGGAGAACACATTCCTTTTCCTAATTATTGGGTATCAACAGTTCATGGGAATGGTCCTGTTCCTCAAGAATAGTGTGTATTTACAGACTGTGTGTTCAGCTCCCAGTGGACAGCCACATGGACCACCCATTATGTAGAGCGAATCTGGACAACTCTTTTTCAAAAACAGGTGATTTAATATTGCCTATCACTAGGAGGAGAATGAAGATAAATAAGAATCTAGAAAGTATAGATTTTTCACAGTCATTTGTTCTTATTTTGTGTATAAAAATGTCCTCTAAATATTTTAGACTTATTACATAGCATAGAGATTGAGGTCTCTGTCAATAGCGGGACCAGGACATGCAAGTGCGAGAGGAACTGACTCTTCTTGTTTCCTTTTGTAGCTGTTACTCTGAGCATCTTCCCAGCAAGGAATCTCCCACTTGGGAAGAGGAGATGTGTCCAGTATGAAGTTAACTTCACTTGAGAAAACAGCTACGTTTTTCTGTTTCCTCCCCAAGGAGCCATCGGCACAGACACCCTTCTAGGAATTCTGAGACTCAGTTGCTCAGGGCTCTATCTCTGGATTTCTCTGTTTTAGTAACTCTGTCCTCTGCTGCTGCTTTTGTTCCCTCAGCCCCTAAGGTGCCTCCTACTTTTGTGCAGCTGCCACTCCCAAGTTATCTTGGAGTTTTCCTCTTATCTTTCCAGTTACCTAATTCACACATTTATCCTGCATGGCTACCAACATTAAATCCCTTGGTTAAAGTAATTGCTCTCTCTCTCTCTCTCTCTCTCTTCCTCACTACACCTTGATTGCTATAGAAAGTGATGAGGTCTACGGAAAGCCGGAGATAGTAAGATCATAGAGAGTGATGGCAGATTGCATCTGGATTCAGTCAAGTTCCGATTCGGCCTTTACCATGCCGTATAATACACGGATTGTAAAAATGAGATGATGATGATAAATGAACAGTAGGAGGGCTGAGAAGACTCGCCATACTGTCACATGAGATAAGTGCCATTGTCATTATTTTGGTGTCTAATAAACTAGACACTTCCCTCCACCTATAAATGTAATGAAAAATCCATTTTTCTTAAAGAAAAACAGACATACAGTACCCAAATTTACTGCATACAGATTATAGACTAATAAACATGAAACCTGCAGGAGAAAAGTATGAGAAAAGTGATTGCTTTTTATATAAAAGAAAATATAATGCATCAATGTTACTATATTAAAATGACCAGTGTTCACATCTACTCATAGTGATTATATATGTCCTAGCTAGGTTACAAGGATGAATTATGCGACCTTTCATACTGCTGTGGTTAAATACTCTTTCCTATTAAACATGTTTCTTTTAAAATGTCAGTAGTCGCCAAGGTCTTACTTTGGAAGGACTAGTCTTAATAATATTGACATCATGAAATATTCCATGAATATTCTAAAACTAGAGTGATTCTATTGTGGTGGTTTGAATGAAAAACAAACAAACGAACGAACAAACGATCCCTAATGGCTGAGATTTGTGGACACCTGGGGTCCCCAGGTGGGAGTGGTGTTTGAGAAGGTTATGGAGCCTTAGGAAGTAGGCTTTGACAGTCTCGAGTCTCCCCCTCTTTCAGGGCTCCCTCTGCTTCCTTTTGCAGTGAAACATGTGATCTCTCAGCTTCTCGCTCTGGCTTCTTGCTGCCACCCATCCCCCAACATTATGGCCCCCTCCCCCCTCTGAACACAAGAAACCCAGTTGTCCATAAACCCCTTCTGGTTCTGGTGTTTTGTCACAGTAATGAAAGTAAGGCACCTCTAAAGTTTCCACCGAGTACTTGCGTGTCTTACATTCTGTTGTCTATCACACTTTTTGTTTGTCTTGTATTATGTAGTAATAAGATCATTAGAATGAAAGGTTAAAGAACAGTGTGTCCTTGGTGTGGATAGACATGTATAGACCTAAGGTATTTATCATCTAACCCAATGCCCATATCTGCCTTTCCACACGACACAAAACAGATTTCCTCAAGGTTTCTGTGTCTTTGATTTAATGGCCGCCTTTCCCGTTAACTCAGCCACTTTACCCGTCCATTCTGTGGAATCATTTCTGTTTCCCGCTTGGAAACACCAAGCTAAAGTCTTTCTTAATACCCAAAGGAAGTTTCATCTGTTTTTTTCTTTCCCCTTTCACAGTGTTAAAGTGTCTCTGTATGCATTTTTGACTTCTAATGCACATAGATAGTTCAAATATCATTATTCATTTAAAAGGGAAGGTTCGTGAGACTATAAGCACTATGTAATTTCACCTCTATTTACATGGAAGCTTCTAGTGGGTGGAGATAATTTTACTAAGTGTTTTGTCAATTCCTAAGAAAGCGTCTTCAGTGGGTTTTGTAGATAGAGAATTTTATTTATCACTTATAAGGCTGTGGGCCTGATGAAGTGGTAGACTGAAGAATCTTTATGCTCACCAGCCTCTTAGAGGAAGATGTAAACATGCAAGCTGCCTGATTGTTGATAATAAATAAGCTATAAAACAATACCCTAAACTTCCTCTTTGTTTATGAAAACCCTTAAAGAAAACCTCCATTATGACTTGCATGTAGTCAACCAGGCAGCCTAGGTAACTGGAGACTTAAGCTGGGACATTCACATCAAGAGTCTGTCATTAACAGGTTATGGTGACTTAAATATGGAACACTCCTCACAGACCCGGGGGTTGGAACACTTGGTCCCCAGTTGGTGGCGCTGTTTTTGAGAGGTTGTGGAATCTCTGGAGGTACCGGTGTAGGTGCAGAGCTGAGAGCCACGGGTGGGCTCAGCCTCTGCTTTTTGATCCAATGAGACGTGAAGAAGTCAACTCATGCCCCACTGCTGTGGATAGAAGCCACTTTGTCTATCTGGAACGGTGCCATGCCTTCCCCACCCTCGTAACCCTAAGCAGAGCTGAAGCCCTCCTCCCTGAGTCCTAGCGAAAAGAAATGTAAGCAACACGTGGACCATTCTGTTTTGTTCTTGAGATCATACACATCTTACCTCCTTATTAGGGCAGGCACTTTCTATTTTTACCAGTATGACATGTAGACGCAATATTAAAACAATGAAAGAGAATTACGGAGTGTGGGAGGGAAGTAATTCGTGGGATCAGTGAGACTTGCCACAAGCGTTTTCAAAATGAAACTAGCATGTTAGCTTCCTGCGATTTGATGAGAATATCTGCGTGGGCCAAGCCTTGTCTCTGTTTCGGCTGGATGTGTTTCCTTTGGTGACAGAAGAGAGCGGGCAAGTGATGGAGTAGGAATTGCACTGCATAAGCTCCTCAGAAGCAGGGCAGGCTCAAGTTGGAGCCGGGCAAGGGACTCTGCGTCGTTGTCGCAGGATGAAAAAGAACTGTGCGTCTCCATGCTATTTCTGTCCTTACAAATTTCTGATTTTTTTTTTCTGCAGCTATCTAAGAAAAATTTGATATTGTTGTTGTCTAAGCACATTTAAACTTCAGCCGGAATAACTGCCAAGTGATTCATGCCTCGGCAGGTGAATATAACGATTGTATCTGGGGCCCCGGTGCACCATTTTCATTTCACTTTAAATAAAAAACAAAATGTATCTATGTCAGTCAGCGTCCTTCCGCTGTACTCGGAGGTATCAAACAGGCCACAATTATGATGGTGAAGTGATTGTGTCACGCTGGGGGAAGGTTTATTGCGTTGGAGTCGGCTAGGCAGTAACACATTCTGCTTCATATTACTCTTTATATCATTGTTTGCCTGTGACTAGAATAATCAAATGCCATCAAATGCTGTCAAATTCAATTTACAGTATTTTTCATTGAAGCAGTCTTTCTACATTCTAGTTCCTGTTTTCCTTTGCTGTAGCTGCCAGGGAAGGCTCACTGTAATCATGAGCTTTGTTTACAAAACCAACAGACTGGAGCCTCGTCCGGCTCTCTGACTGTGGCCTATTTCCCTTCATTCAGAACAGGATTTTGATGCACCTTGCCCGTGCAATTAACAAGAAGCAATTGGAAGGAAAGGATTTCTGGAGGCCCGATAGCTGTGATTCCATTCTAACGCGCTTAGTGTAAAATGCACATTTGCATCAGGAATTTTTATATGTCCACGTGTATTTGAATCAGCAGCATCATTCTTCAAATTACTGTTTGCTGAGAAGTTGGGCTTGCTCATTTTAGGTGATTCATTTACATAGTCAGAAATGTAACCATAGTTTCTCTTTTCCCGTTTGCTTTGTCTACAAACCCTTAGTTGATCACTTAAGAAGGGTTGGAATTAAAGAGTCTAATGCCTATAGCAGCTATCACCCGAGGTCCAGGGTACATGGACCAAGCAAAGAGCAGTGGAAAATGCCAGGGAGACTCCCAGAGGGTTTGAAAGCAGAGGGTGGGATGGTGGGGGTGTGAGGGGAGCAGGCTGCACTTTTGTGACTTTTGCAGACGTGGCTTTTTGAGTGTTGCTTCATGTGCAACACTGCCTGCCAGCCACGCCTGTCCGAGTTGACTGCTGTCGGTGTCGAGTACACAGGGTTTTTGCCTCTGTATGTCTCTGTCTCATCTCTCCTTCCTTCCCTCCCCTCCCCTCTCCCCTCTCCTCCCTTCTCCATTCCCTTCTCTTCCCCTCTCCTCTTCCCTCCTTTCCCCTCCCTCTCTTCCTTCTCTTCCCTTTCCCTCTCTCCCCTTTCCTCTCTTCTCTCCTCCCCTCTCCTCACCCCATTCCTTCTCTTCCCCTCCCCCTTCTCTCTCCTCCCCTTCCTCCCCTCCCTCTCCCCTCCCCTCTCCTCATCCCTTTCTTCTCTTTCCCTCCATCCTTACCCTTCCTCATCTTCATCCTGCCTCATTCTTCCTCAACCATGCCCTTCCTGCCTTTCCCATTTCCTCTTTTTCTGAGCTCACTTTCCTTACATTAGGGAATCCAAGCAATAAATTCTACACATGGTGAGGGAGAAATATACCATTAACCATCTAAGAAAAGAGGCTTTAAAGCTGAATGGAAGCGCCGGAGACATGGCTCAGAAGTAGAACACTTGCTTACTTACCGTGTGTGAGACCCTGGTTTTGACCTGGAATTGCACAAACACAAAGAAGCAAAGAAAAATGGACAAGACAAGGAGAAACAAAGTAGCAGGTAGGGTAGGAGTCAGGAGATGAAACAAAACAAAACAAAATAAAACAAACCCAAGGGCTCTAGATTCTCAACTGTTAAACAGATTTTCTCAAGGAAAGGTCATACAGTAACTGTGGGCCCTGGTCTTTGGGCAGCGTGTCAGAGGTCACAGTTTCCAGCACAGTCTCTGCTGGTATGTGCTCCATAGAACATGAGCTTCCTTTTGTCTGTCCCCTGTGGGGTATGCATGTGATTCTGCAGCCCTGGGATGACATGCATCCCCAATCACGAACCTCTCACCTGTGAACGACATAGCTGGTGATGATTCCGTTGGGTCTCGTAGGTGGCATCCACTTAACCTCTATGCAAAGTGACCCCAGAGCCTTCAGAAGAGGGGGCGTTAGACCCACCGGCGCTGCTTCAAGCGTTCTGACATATGTCCTAGGGCTAACTCCGCAGCCTGCTGCAAAAGCAACCCAGGGCTTTATTAGTTTGTCCAGCCAGGCAAAGTGTCACACAGCCAATAGGAGAGTAACAGTGCCATGAAAATAATACACCGGGGTACACTGCATACATATTTCACTTTGGTCCTATGGGTGCCCATGGAATTTGAACATTAAAATACAAAATCATGTTTAGATGGTTCACTCAGTAACCATCTGTTTATACTGAGGTAGGCCAGAGACCACAGGCTTGATTGACCTGGCTTCCATTTCTACTGTGGTTACTCTAGTTAAAAAGTGATACCATTTGAATTTCATGAGTGTGTAAATGACCTGCACAGATAGTACACTTACTAGTACTTAATGCATTAAACTAACCTCTGCTGTTTAGATGAACAGATATTGAACAAGTAACTCCAAGTCTATTGGACATCCATAGCATCGCTCCAGGCATGTGGCGATTTTGCCCTTAAGTCAAGAGAGCTTCAGGTGGAAGCTCTCTCCATGTTGCGGAGTGAAAGGCTGGATCAGGGAGAGCAAGCCCTTCAAACAAACCATGGCCTGGTGTGTAGGGTCAAGTCAACATTGGACTTGTGGTTTCTGATATGAATAATCAAGACCAGCTCAAACTTGAGCCAAGTATAGGATGACAAGACAGGGGATGTGGGAGAGCATAGACTGATAGGTGAAGCAAAGTGCTCTCTCTGGGTGAATTGCATCTCACTTTGTGATCAGGTATTATTTATCATATATAGGCTGTATGATACACAATATGATCTTATTGATATATCTGTTTGTTTATTTGAGATAGAATCTGTGTAGCCCTGGCTATCCTGTAACTTGCTGGGTAGACCAGGTTGGCCTTGAACTTGAAGAGATCTACCTGCTTCAGCCTCTGAGTGTTGAGATTAAAGCCACAATGCCTGGCCTTATGTTTGTTTTTGCCACAGAGAAGTAATGTGTAACATTCTCTCTGGATTCCATGTTTTCCTCCTCTGAATATCAGTTTATGTCTCTTCAGTCCTCCATGATAGGGAAGAAGGAATGGACCACATTCTGTCTAAGATAGCAATGCTTCCACCAGGCCACAGGTTAAAGCACAGACTTCAGACCTAAGGTATCAGCTGCAAGGAAACACCACCAAATATACAGATTCATTTGTGTACAATTTAACTATTTTTTTTAATTGATTTTTTTTTTCAAGATAGCCCCTGGCTGTCCTAGAACTCCTGTAGACTAGGCTGCTCCAGTCTTAGAGATCTGCCTGCCTCTGCCCCCTGAATGCTGGGATTAAAGGCGTGTGCCACCAAGTTTGCCTTGCAATTCAGGTCTTAAATAACTTTTCCCTTCTTTCTCCTGAAAATGTTTAAATAAAATCAAGTTTACTACATTTTCTATGAAATTTATTCTAGAGCCTATTTTGTTTATATTCCTAATGGTCTCTCTGTGAGCTATGTGTTTTTCTTTTACAAGGCCTTATAAAACAGGGCCTTACAAAGCTACCATTTTATAATGTAGCTTTTTAATGTATTTTTTATGTATTTAAATATTCATGCAATGTGTAGTGATGTCTAATGCTTCCATGAATGCGAGCCTCTGATTTTTCTGGGCAATCATTCTACCACAAATCAGAAATTAATCTTCACTCTTTGTATTTTAACTGTTCCTTTTTAAGGAAAAAAAATGTTTTGAGATCCTTTCCTTACAAGCCCAGGTCAAGTTTCTAAAAGGTAGTCACCATTTTGGCAGGCCTGTATCCGTATTGCATACTGTGTGAACGGAGCCAGGTTTTTCAGGTATGCGGATCGCCGGTGTCCAACGGAGAAGGATAAGAGCGTCACACTCCCACCACTGAGTAAGATGCTGTACTCCACCGGGATTTTGGGAAGCAGGATCCCTGTGAAGTGGGAAAGAAAGAGATAGAAAGGTGCACAATTGCCTCATGCAAGGTGGTCAACGCCTCTGTACCCTCAGAACGATGCGCACACACAAGGTTATCTCTGAAAGGTAAGGGGCGGCTTGGAGTAGCACTGAGGCTGCGCAGAACCCAGTTTGGAAAACACTGCCGTGTGCACTCCGAAGGCAAGATCTGTTTAAACATTCATAACGGTCATAGTCAAAGATACACTCTAATGGCAAATAAAAGTGAAGGCACCTGTCGCTTAAAACAGGCGGCAGTTAAGGAGGGCATCACACCCTCCCTAAGTTTACTTAAAGTATATTAAAAAAAAAACAACTTCAATTTTGCTTGTGACAATAATTTTTCTGCAGACCATTGTGTAAGCATCTTGTCTGACATGGATCTTTGACATAATAGCCCATAAAATATCCAAATCACTGTCTACCTGGAGATTTCCCAGGACATTAATTATTGAGCTAGGACAGTCCACTCTGTCAGTGAGACTTATGGGCTTTAAATACATATAAAATTTGGGGCCAATAGCTGTCATTTTTTTCCACCAGCAATTCCTAAAGAAAGTAGTGGGTTTTAAAATCTATTCTCAATCTATTCCTATAATTAAATGCCTGTTAAGTTTTATATGCTCATGAGGAAACATACACTTTTTAAAGGCAAGAAGATGAGCTTTGAGTGGAGACTGTAATACAGGCTCCGACTGAACTATCTCACCGATGGGGGAGTGTGGGACATTTATGAGGTTAGTTACAGGCTGTGTATCAATAAGTTTGTCATTACCATAGAAACAAGGAAATCCATTGACAACCTCACAGAGTGAACATCTCCTCACCTGATGACACTTGAGCTATGAGGTCTACAGAAGGAAGTGTGGCTCTGCTTGTGTAGGCGTGAGCTCCAACAGGAGAAGTGTTGATTGACCCCGAGGTGCTTGGAATTACAAATAGGGCACTGAGAAGATTTTCACCCTGCTGCTGGATGGTCTTCTTTAGAAATATGCTTGATTGGGAAGAACCTAGCAACACAGACTCCTCAGCATGTGCATGTATGTATATGTGTGCATGTACAAACATGTGAACGGATGTGTGTGAGATTCATGCATTCATGTACAGGCCAGAGGACATCCTTGGATGTTGTTCCTAGCATCGGCCATCTTCTCTTTTGGAAACAGGCTTCCTCACTGACCTAGGACCCATCAAGTAGGCTAGGTTGGCTGACTGGTGAGGCCCTGGGATTCATTTGTCTTTGCCATACAAGACCTAAATTACAAGTGTGCCTACCATACCTGTTTATTTTTTAAATCTGTTTTTAATGTTGAGTCTGGGGATCAAATTTAGGTCCTGATGCTCGTATAACACACTCTTTCCTATCTAAGCCATCTCCCAGGCCTAGAGTGACCTCAGTCTCAATAGGAAATTGCAATCAAAATGAGCTATGCTTGCCTCTCCCTTCCCCACCCACAGTGGACAAACTCTAAGCTCCTCAAGTTTCTTCTTTCAGTTAATGGTTGTTGCAGAATTTTCTCTGTCCAATTACATTAGGGCAGCAGGAGGCCTGTGATTGGACTGGGAAAAGGGAGGCGGAGCTAAGAGTTGTCGAGAGAAGGAGCCTCTCAGGAGAGAGGGAGGAAGGAAGATGGCGGCCGCAGACTTGAACCAGCATGGCATTTACCAGCCACAAGTAGTTGTGATATCATAAGGTTAGAATAATTGGGATAAAGCTTTTATCATTATCAATTGGTTCTGAAATTATTATATTGGCATCTTATAAATTGAAACTTTATTGATACATAAGTCTGATTGGTTAATTATAAACTTTAAGAGTATTGATTTTACCAGGTTACTGGGTATTGTGAATATGCAACTGTGAGGTTGGCCATTCCATTTGGTTACTGGAATGTGGGACAGAACCATGGTGGAGAGGGAACTAGTGGCTCCAGAGACAAGTGAATGAGAGCTGGGAACACAGTGGTCAGGTGCAGCAGGGGCTATCTGGAGAGAGTAGCTCAGCGAGAATACGCTGGTGCCAGCACTAGTGTAGGAATGTGCTGCCATTCTTTTTTTAAATAAATCCTGCTACAAATGGTGACACCGTTCTCCATGTCCCTAAGCCTGGGCCTGAGGAAGCCTCTTGGGGTAACCCACGTAACCATTAGATTTCACTATCTCTGCAGGAAATTTGGGGGTTATGTACAAACAAAAGTTGAAGAACTTGAATGTGTTAAAGAATGGTTGCCTGGCGAATGATGGATTAAAACTTGAGACTGGAAGTCAGGATTAGGCAGAAGGGTCATACCATGGCTGCAGCAGCAATGCAAGCTAAAAGAGCAGTTTCCTGGAAGTCCTGGGCTGCCCCACAGAACACTGTTCTCTTTTAGTAGCGGAACACCGACTTCAAAAAGTTGGTGACTGTTATTTTTGTGAACAAGGCTCCTGCGTCTAGCTTTTAGCATAGGATAGACGTTCAGTCATTCATCAGGTGATTAAATGAATGAATTAGACTTTAGGATACTCCCTCTTTTAAAAATATTTACTTATTTATTTATTTATTTATTTATTTATTTATTTATTTAATGTGAATGCCTGAGTGTGGTATTTGCATTTTGTGTGCAGTACCCACAGGGGCCAGAAGAGGGCTATGATTTCCCCCTTGTACCTGGAGCTACAGGCAGTTGCAGGTGCTGAACCAGAGCCTCTGGAAGAGCAGCAAATACTCTCTAACGCCAAGCTCCCTCCCCCTAAAGATAAGAAAATTAAATCCCAGTTAAGTCAAAGCCACTCTTTCTGGATTGCGCACTGGCTGGTTTTGGGTAGTAATGATACAGTCCAAGCACAGAGCGAAGCTTCTATTTCTTAGCTTTGAAAATAGAATCTCAGGTTAAGCTAAGAGGAAAGGAAAATTACAGAGCAGGGCAGGATTGAGACAAGTAGACCAATTCTGAGCCAGTCAAATTGCCATTAATGGAACAGGAAAATCAGAGGTTAAGATTTTAAGTTCTAAATACCAAGTTTCCTAGTCTGAGACCCACACATCCTGGACACATGTAGGCTCATGTTAGAGAATGTTCAAAGACAAAGACATTGGGAAACACATGATTTTCCTATCTGAGCCATGGGGATTAATAGAATTCCACTTTTCATTGTTCATAAAAAACTTGACTGTGAGTTTTTCTGCCTGAAATGTCTGGATTTAGAAAACTGTTTGGTAAAGTCATAAAAAGCTTTGCAAGCTTAAAAGGTTAGAGAGAGGTCATGTCAGAATGAGTCACATGTAGGACTGCAGAAGAGTAGGACTGCAGAAGAAACTCATGTCCCAGCACCTGTGTGCTGGGAAGAACTGTTCATGAGAAAACCAGAGAATGACACAAATTTCGGTCTCCCCATGGTGCCTTGAAATGAATTCACCATGAACAATAGGGCGTAGTCACAGCATAAATGGTTGGTCTGGCTTCTGTCATATACGTTCAGTGTGACAATAGAAAAATCTATATTATTTCTTTTCATGAGTGGATATAAAACTATCATAAGATCAAATCCTTAGGATTTTTAGTTAGGTTCACCTTTCTCTTGGTTGGTTTAATGAGTACCCATCACGGACTTATCTAGAAGATGTTCTTCAAGGCCTAATTCTCAACAGAGAGATGAAATCAGGAACATTGTTGTTCAGAGTTCCCAGAAAGCTACTGTAATTAATTAAAGTTTGAGCGTTGGAGGAAGAGGACAGATTACAGAGATCATTTGAGATTCTCAGTTTATTAATGGGGGAGGGTGAGGCACTAGGCTCCCCACTCTATCCTTCAGAGAGTACCATATGATGCGGTCGAGATGACTGAAGAGCTAACCAGGGGTGCTTTCAGCTTGAAATTGGGCCTTTATGCGTGAAAATGTGTTTACAGAAACTGCTACTAGGTGCATATTTGAACACCTCACCATTCCAAGTCCTGTTAGAGTCTATCTCCTTATTATCCTGATGCAGCCTGTTGTCAGTGGAGGGGGTTGCGGTCTGTCCTGTAGGATGATACAATGAATGGAGGAAAACAGACACAGAACCTGGTACTGGGGGTGGCTCTCTTAGATTTTCCTGGTACAATGTATCACTTTTCAATGGTGGATGTTTGAAACAAATGCCTTCCAACACTGTGAACTGTGGGACTCAAGGCAAACACAAGGATGCCAAATCTGGGTGGATCAGAAGATCCAGTATACCACCAAGAAACTGCAAACTCCTGATCAGTGCTTGAGGCCAATTCTTCAGGATTACCTGTTCACTCATCTCTTTGTTCCTTGGGTAGGTCTTGTGGAAGAGTCTGGAAAACACACTTATATTAAACACGGCCCAATGTTATTGACCTCAATAAACTGCACACTGGACTCGGATCAGATCATCTCTGCCCCTATTTCTCCAGTCACTACCACACACCAAGTGACCTCTATGAGCAGCAATGGCTTCCTCTGTGAAGTGTGGACACTACTGGTCAGATAGCTGCACCTTTGCAAGGGTGACATAAAACCACAAAGTATTCTAGCTCATTCCCACAAGGTAGAAGCTGCCAAAAAATCTCCATCTCTCCACAAGAAGAACAGATAAAAAGGAAAGATACTAAGCTGTAATAACAAGTTCTAACCATGTTCTCATGCACCCTCCAACACCTCCCGCAGATCGCCTCTCTTCCAACCATCCCCGCAGCGACTGTCCTAACCCTCTCTTGTTGTTTGGATTTTTAGTGTGTACTTATACATGATCAAGTTGTGCTGTGAAGACAGTCTGTCGTCCATGCTCGGTGGTAATTTCAGGCCATCTCCCACCCAACCTGTCTGAAGTCAGTTTCTTTGTCTTCAGTCTGTACCTACAACAGACTGCTTCCACACTCTTCATCCTTTAACATCTCTGTTCAAAACTGACAGGGCTCCCAGAGGGGCTGGACACAAGATTGCACTTCTACTGTGTTTCAGAGATAGACACAATATTGATCTAGGTTTAAGCGTGGCTAGCCACAGTGTGAACCCGGGAAATGTATTTTTCACCTCGAAGTAAATGGGCAACGAGAGCCCTTTACACACACCTATGAGGTGTTGGAACAGAAAATGCACCTCTAAACTGTGGACATGTCAAACTCTGACAAACATCTAGGAAGAGGGTCCCACCCCTGCCATCACTTTGCAGGGCAGTGACACACCGTCTGCGGTGTCCCTGAAACCCTGTGCCATCTGCAATGAGTCTGAGCCGACGAAGCCCCCCTGGTGTCCTGATGACTAAATGAAATGAAATGGGCATATTTGTTAGAATCAGCTGGGGAGACTTACGACTTGGTTAGTTCCCGAGTTCATAAATTTCTGTCAGAGCAAAAGGAGCCTCGGAAACACGTGTGAACCAATCTAGCTTAAGTGCAAATGGCAGTTTTGTTATTTGGTGTCAGAGTTACCAGTCGCACAGTGACAAGCTGCCATAACACATTTTCTTGTTCTCTGAAGAACAAGGGTTGTATCGGTTAATATTCCTGGCAGTGTTCCTTTTCATAATTTACAACAACTAGATGCTGATAGGTTATTTAACATTTATGAAGTTAAGATGTAATCAGAAAAACCCTGATTATCTTTACAAATAAAAAAGTTAAATTATTCAACTTTTTTTTTCTCTGTGGCTTCATTTCACAGCAGGTGAATACTTTACAACGGGACAAGTCAATCATATAAGCCCTTTTAAAATAATTTTTTAAGAAGCAGGAGTGGTAACAATTCTAAGAGTAAAAACTCATAACCCATTAATTCAGTTTGATAGCAGCATTTGCTTCAAAAACCAGCTTACCCTTAAAGCAGTGTCTCTGACACACTGGCTGATACCCTCCTCTGTGTGGCCAGGAGCATCTTGATTATGTCCTCTTTGGGTGTGAAAAAAGTGAAGCGGGCTACCTTTACTTTGATGATAACTGTGCAGGATTTTTGACATAGGCTGAGAGTTACACTCTTGCAGCCTTTGCTTCCCCGCAGGCGGCACATTCCTGGGAGGTGGGATGATGTCACATCTTCTTTGTGCCTCTCATTGTGATTTGGTGTCCTGTATCCTACCACACCCATGAGTGGGGACCAGGGATATATTCTTATCCATTAAGTGAAGACAAGAACTCTGTCTACCCAAAGGCAAGTACATTCTTATGAGGTTTGGACCTGCAGACAAAATGACTCCCTCCCTCCCCCCGGACCATAGAATGGTCCTCAATTGTTCTGTGGTCATTCACATTTTCTGAATCTATTCACATTTTCTGAATCTATAGCAGAATTAGTTTTTAAACTTTGAACTAGATTGTAGAAATGATAAAAATATTATGATATGAATTAAGTAGGTAGGAAAATAGAAACTTGATTTTTATTAACAGTATTTATAAATGCAAACCTGCACACGTGTGACAGCAAACCAGAAGATGACCATTTGGGCAGAGTCAGGTGGCCAGCACAAGCTGTGTGGTTGGACAAGGGCAACAATGGGGGAGGGGCTATGAGCAGAAGAAGGCCTTACATGCACATATGACAATGTCATAATTAAGCCCATCATTTAGCACACTGAGTATATGCTAAACGTAAAACACTTAAAAAAAATAAAAGGTTAAAAAGAAAAATCATGAGACAATAAATCCCCTGTCAGTTGCCTCTGATAGCTACGCAGTGAATAACCTAAGAAAGTCATGGCTTGAAAAGTCTACATCGACTTTTTTCACTGGTAAAACATGGAAAATAGGTTGGGTGTGGCAGCATTGTCACAAAAGACCCCAAACAAATGTAGAAAATAGACATGAGACAAGAAGTGATAGTTTCTGAAAGGGAGGTGTTTACCTCAACAAAAATGCCTAGTGTGTACTAAGACCCAATAATGGAAGATACATTCACTTGTTAACGAGCAAAGGAAACATAAATCACTAGGTGGGCTTTGTTTTCTGTTTTGAAACTTGATAATCCTTGTCATTTGGATACTGCACTCAACTAAAACAACAGCCAATGTTAGATCGTCCAAATGAGCACAAGGTAAAAATTTCATTTATGAACGCTGACTCGAAGTTTGTTTGTAACCAGACAAGCATACAACCCCATCTGCCATAGCTGAGACTGTAACTGAACATCCACTGCCCTGTCTTGTGTCTATAGATAGTCCATATTGTAGCTAGCTAACCTTTCATCAGAACGTGATTAATAAAAAGTATTTATGTGCCCACGCAGGATTAATTAAAATGATTTCCCAGCAGAAGCATGGTTGCCAATTCTTTTCTTTAATGGACTCAAAGATAGATGGGCAAGGGAAAGTGCCAGGGTTTCAATATTATGCCTTAAACTGAAATAACTCACCATCTTTAGTGAGGAAAAAAAGCGCTTGCTGAATGCGGCTGTATTGTTAATTAGGACATGATTAAGGGATGGATAGTTCAAAATATAGTCATCATCTTGATAAATTAGAATGGCTCATTATTATCTGCAGAGTTTAAATAATTTTGAATGTTTGGGCTCTCAAACAGCAGGACTAGCTGCCTCTGTTCATTCTCTGAGCAAATGGTTTATATTCTCTGACGTCTTTTAATTTTTTAATTATGAAGTCTTCTTAATTTTCTATAATTTTTCATACATAGATTTCTCCTTTCTTTCAATTGGTTCTGTACTGATCCAGGGTGCAGAGGACAGTCTAGGAGGAAGCTAAGTGGCTCTCGTTGCCTCTAATTTGAACAATAACTGGCTAGAGTCTTTTAGATCTGTTTACCATATAGTCAACAATGGAGGGTAAGTTACTATAGTGACTCCTCACCCCTAAAAAGATTTATATTTTATGTAATTTTTTCATAAAATTATTTCTATGTGTGTGCATGTAGTGCCCTCAGAGGCCAGAAGAGGGCGTCAGATTCCATGGACTTGAGTCAGATGGCTATGAGCCACCATGCAGGTACTGGGAAATGAGCTTGGGTCCTGCAGAAGAAGTCAGTGCTCTTAACCATGGAACTAACTACTTTTCAGCACTGATTTATTTTAAAGTGTGTGTGTGTGTGTGTGTGTGTGTGTGTGTGTGTGTGTGTAAGTGGATTTCCACCTCCAAACACCATACAAAGAACAGGCAAGCAGGCATCTTAATGTTTTAGAGGTTGGAGTGCTTTGGAGTTATTCCTACAAACGTTTATCAGGTAAATAGGCGACAAATGGACCTGGTTTTGCCTAGGACAGAGAATCTTGAACAGGACTGTAAACCAGTCTTTGAATAATCTCTTCATGGGTATTTGAGACATTTCTCAACCTCTACTGTGCCTGCCTAGTGGGGAATCTTCCTGCTCTTGCATGACTTTGCTGAATCCTGTCAGTTCTTTCTGGACTGTGGGTTGGGCATGGGCAGGTGGAGTCTCATGTTTCATCCACACACTTTGGCTTGGTGACTCTTTTCCCAGTTAATTCTCCTGCTCTCGACTTGCCCAACACAACAAGATCCTCTTAGAATTGATAGATTTTAGCCAACAGCCAGCCCCATCCTCTGGGTAGCACTTTACAAAGCAGCCTATGCATCCATCTCATGCATTTATAAGACTTTCAGGGAAAAGTGCACAACTTCTCATTGAAGAGTTCAACTAAAAGCAGGAAGGAATTACTCTCCAGAGATAACACTTGAACAGATTTGCACTTGAATCCTGACAGTGCCGGTTGACCTTGAACACATTACACTATTACTTCACAATTTCCTAGTATGGGGAATTGCCTCCTGCTGTTTACATGAGGATTCGCTGGAGCCTGGGGGTGTCGGGCACATAGTAGGACTTAAGAAATGCACATCCATAAGATCTGCTCTAACTCTCACAGTTACCCTTCCCCAGGGTGTCCTCATTGCTTTTACCAGCAGGATTTATAGACATGATCTAAGATGTAGTTTATTGATAGCATTGGAAACATAATTTGAAAACCGAAATCCTGTTAATTACCTAGGTAATTCTTCTGTTGCCAAGCAACCACATAGACTATTTGCTCCCAGTAACTTACCTGCCTGAGGTTTCTCTGTCCATACTGATTCCCACAAAATACAAGTGAAAATAAATCAATTAATTCCATCAATATTTTGGTTTTGTACATTCAAGAGAAAGCTGCTGATTTCTATCTCTAGGAATTAGTATTACTGACCACGTTGGTTTGGTATGAGTGATCCAGGTGGCTAGCTAAAGTTGGTGGTGCATTTAAGACACACCAGGAGCTTTTAATTTATTTTTTTTTAAACAACCAACCAAGCAACCAAACAACTAAACAAACTTACATTTCTTGACTACACCTCAAGAGAATCTTTTTCCATGAGCCTCCAGTGGAGAATTTATATTTTTATTTTTATGTTTTTCTTTAGAGACAGAGTCTTGTGAGGTTCAGGCAGAACTCCAGCTTCCTGTATAGCCGAGATGACCCTAAGCTGCTCCTCCTGTCTCCTCTTCTGGAGTGATAGAATTATAAGAGTGCACATGCCTGGTGTAAGTGATGCTTAAAGACTGGACCCAAGGCTTTCTGCATGCTACCCACTAGTCACCTCTCAGCCTGAGGATCTGCTTTTGAGTAAGATCTCCAGGATTCTAATGTCCATTCAGGGCTGGAAACCACAGATGTGCACTCTTTGACTTAGTATTCGACCATGTCTATGGTGCAGTCACTTTGAACTTCTGAATTTGGGGGAAGATCTAGAAAATTCCTGATTGTAACTACATAAACAACATTGCTTGCAACAAGTATGCCTTTCTTCAGCTTCAAACACACATTTGTGACTACTCCAAACGGATAAAATACCATTCTCCAAATCACGAGGTGCTTCCTGATAGAATCAACTACACATGACACACAGGGCACAGTCACCTGATGCTTCCCGAGTCTGGAATCCTTCCAGGCACCAGAAAAATAATCTCCCTGTGTATCACAATGTTTCTGTAACAGACCTTATGCATCTAAAAAACGGAGAGGTCTGGAAATTATAGATTCGTTAGCAATTGGTCAAGTGGTCAGAGTTAGCATCTAATTCTTTATTTTCCCTTAGTCTGGACTGGATGAAAAATTCCTACCAGGCTTGAGATAAGAACGAGTTAGTGTTACATTTTATAAGCAAGGATTATCTTTTATTCCACAATGAGACTTCTCTTATTGAAAATACTATAGAGCCAACATAAACATCTGATGTTGAATTCATAGAAGAACACAACACTCTGCTGGGAGATTTGAAGACGTCTTGAAAAATTTCAACCCTACACTGAACTGAGTGCTTTTAGCATTTTGAAAATGAAGGCATTGGAGCAAATGCTTGAGAAAATACATTTTAATAGTAAGTGTCTGTGTCTATGTATGAGTGTGTGTGTGCATGTGTCACAGTGTGCCCATGGAGGTCAGAGGACACCTGAAGAGCTCTGGCTCTCGTTTTCCACCTTTGTCCAGGCAGGTCTTGTTTTTTGATTCTTCTGTGCTGTTTACTCCAGCAAAGCTGCCCCTCAAGGCTCCACCTAGTTTTCTTGTCTCTGCTTCCCATCTTGCATGGGAGTGCTGGGATTTCCGATGCACACTATTGCATCAGGCTCTGTATGTGGGCTCTTAAGCCGCTTGCACAGCTGGGTTAATGCCTTTACCTGTTCTTGTCAAACCATCTCCTTGGCCCAGAAAATGAATAATAAATGAGTTTCTAAGATGACTGTGTTGAAGGTGTACAGAACTGAATTTAAAGGATCACCCTGATCCATCGAATTATCATCCAAACCCAGGTAATACATGCTGACAACATCATGTAACCTTTGTAACAGTTTTCCATGTAAACACTAATACCAGGACTTCCAATGAGGAGAGGGCTAACCAATCAACAGAATCACAAAATCAACAGAATGAAAGAATGAATACAAACCTTTCAATGATAACTCTCAATATTAATGATCTCAACTCTCTAAGAAAAAGACTCAGACACATAGGTTGGATGACAAATGGATTCCATGTTTTTGCTGCCTTTGGGACACACACCTTGCCACCAAAGATAAACACCACCTTCAGGTAAGAGTCTAGACAGTAGGATTCCAAGCAAAAAGAACCAAGACATGACTAGGCATTGCTATTCTAACATCTGTGAAATTGTGTTTAAGCCCAAAATGGAAGAGGTACATATTATCACATGGTACTTAACAACAGAACATGCTAAGCAGACATCAGCGTTATAGACACACCTCACTATACATGGGGCATATGTTTTCATAAGACACATACTACTTTATCTAAAATCACGCATTAATACTAGCACAATGATAGTGGGTGACTTCAGTACCCCACTGTCACCCAAAGATAGATCATCCAGACCAAAAAACCAAAAACCAACCAACAAACAAAAAAACTATCAAAGAAACATTGGAGTCAAATAACATCATGAATTAAATGGACACAACAGACATCTACTGAATGTTCTACCTCAACAAAAAAGAATTCTCATTCTTTTCAGCAGCCCAGGGAACTTTCTCCAAAATGCACCATGTATTAGGACACAAAGCATGTCTCAACAAATAAAGAAAATTAATGGTCCTATATCTATCTGACAGTAATGGCATAAAGCTAGATAAACTATATAAGGTCTGCCAAGTGGTACCACCAGCTCATGAATCCTGGGCATCTTCTTGTTTGTCTTACTTATGTGGTCTTAAGGAAACTTCAAACCCACAAGTGCTCAGTCTTCAGGTGAGCAAGAGGAACATGACTTGATAACTGCTTCCTGGACCTTCACTTACTACTCTTGGGGAATCTGGATAGGAGAAGATAGAGGTCTGAATCTAAGTTATCTCCAGTATGTGGAAAGAGTCTGGTTTCCAGTAGGTGCTCTTGACATTATTTTACTTGGTGTCTCTAAAGTACAAAGACACCATAAAAATGCTAGGAGGGTGGTCAGCGATATGGGTCAGTGGGCAAATGAGCTTGACACCAAGGCTGACGATCTGACTTTGATCTCCAGGATGCACACACATGGTAGAAGAAGAGAATAGACTCTCATAAATTGTTCTCTGACTTCCACAAGCATTGTGACACATCCAATTATATATGCATATGTAATAAAATAATTTAATGCCAGTAAGAAATAACACTGAAAGGTTGTGATACAAGATAGTAGTGTGAATCTAAGGAAGCTGAACCCATTTCCATAGGGCAGACTAACTGTGTACATTTATCTAGTGAAGATTAGAATTTTCCCCTACGACAGAAGAATGGCTACAGAAAATGTGGTTCATTTACACAGTGGAATACTACTCAGCTATTAAGGATGAGGACATCCTGAGTTTTGCAGACAAATGGATGGAACTAGAAAATATCATCCTGAGTGAGGTAACTCAGACCCAAAAGGACATGCACGGTATGTGCTCACTAATAAGTGGATATTAGCCAAAAAAAGAGAAACCCCCCCAAAAAACTACAAAACAAACAAACAAAAACCCAGAATACCCAAGATACAGTCCACAGAACTCAAAACGGTCAACAAGCTGAAGGGCCCAAGTGAGGACGCCTCAGTCCCACTTGGGAGGGAGAAGAAAGCAATCACAAGTGGGGAGGGAGGGAAGGACCTGGGAGGGAAAGTGGACAGGAGTGGGGCTTGGGGGAGGGGAACCTGATCTGGTACTGGGTGAGGAAAAGGACTGAAGCACTGAGAGCCAGCAGAAAGAATGGAAATAGGCAATCTCAGGAGGTGGGGGGGGGGAGGCCCTCCAGAATGCACCAGAGACCTGGGTGGTGAGAGACTCTCAGGACTCAAAGGGAGGGACCCTAGACAAAATGCCCTACAGTGGGGAGAGAGGACTTGTAGAGCCCACCTCCAGCAGGAAGACAGGGCATAAAGTGAGGGAGGGGTTTGTCACCCCACAGTCAAAACTCTGACCCATAATGTTCCTGTCTGAAAGAAGGAATGGAAATGGAGAGGAGTCTGAGGAAAAGAAGGTCCAGAGACAGGCCCAAAGTGGGATCCAGCTCAAGGGGAGGCTCCAAGGCCTGACACTATTACTGAAGCTAAGGAGCACTCACAAAAAGGGACCTAGCACGGCTGCATTCCAGAAGACCCAACAAGCAGCTGAAAGAGTTAGATGCAGATATTTCCACCCAACCAATGGACAGAAGCTGCTGACCCCTGTGGTTGAATTAGGGAAAGGCTGGAAGAAGTTGAGGAGGAGGGTGACCCTGTAGGAGGACCAGCAGTCTCAATTAACCTGGACACCCGAGATCTCTCAAACACTGGACCACCAACCAGGCAGCATACACCAGCTGATATGAGGCCCCGGACACATATACAACAGAGGACTGCAGGGTCTGTGTTCAATCAGAGATGATGTACCTATCCCTCAAGAGACTGGAGGCCCCAGGGAGTTTAGAGGTCAGGTGGGGACATCCTTGTGGAGACAGGGGTATGGGGAGGAGGCATGGGATGTGGAGCAGTCAGAGGGTGGACAGGGGAATAAAATCTGGAGTGTAAATAAATAAATAAATAAATATTAAGGTCAAAGTTCAGGACTATCTGTGTTTCTAAGCCCTGAGGATTAATGACATTTACTGATATGAGCAGCTAATTTCTTGTGTAATTTCACACGCTGTGTGTTGATTGTAAAGCAAACTAGTGAGGAATCATTTGTATTTTATATCTTAGAGTATCTTACATTTTTCTTTATGCATGAAGTGATTTGTATTTTTTTCCCTGTGAATTTGAGCAAAGCAAAGCCTCTTCTCCCTGACCAGAGATCCTCACATCAGAAAGGATGCCACACAGTTTAAACAGTGGACATTTAAGAGTGCATAGCTTTTTTTTTTTTTTTTAAATCATTTGGAAATGTTTTATTAAAGTCTAGTTAGAAAATTCCATATTCTCTATCAATAACTAGCTATTCTACAAGCCAATCAGGAGTTACATGTATATACTATTAATTAAAATTTCTCTGACAGTCTCTTAAATGTATATAATGAATTCTAGATACTCCCACCATTTCACTCCTTCATGTCTTTTCCTCACCTCTGCTAATCTCATCTCCTTCAGACAAGCTCCTTCTCCCCAGTTGTGTCTTCCCCTTCCTTTGTGGACCCACTGAATTCATACAGGGCCATCTGTGTGACCATGGGCATGGAGCTACCCATTGGAGCTGGTGGGCTCACAAGTGGGCACACTATGGAGGACAATAGCTTCCCCTTCACAGCACTGATTAATAGCCTATGAACGCCCAGGGAGGGGTAGAGCCCATGGCCCACTCTCCAATCCAGGACTGTCTGTTGACAGGCCCAGCCTTGTACAGGCTTAGTGCAGGAAATCACAGCTGCTGTAAGTTTACGCCATGCCCAGGACATGCTATTTTCAATTCAGGATGATCATGTAATTCAATGAGAAGCGTGTCTTTGATAATTGTTTTAAGAAACCTGTCTGCCAATGACTATTTTCAATGCTGTGCTGAGCTGTGGCTGAACTCAGATGAATGGAATTTGTTTCAATTTCAATTTAAGAGTGGGGATTGAAAATCAGATCAGGGGCTGAGAATTCTGTGGTAGAGTCCATGCTTGGCATATATAAAGCTAGGATTCTATTCTAGTACCCCTAAACTTTACGGTCAGGATGTATGGCTTAGTGGTTGATGATTGTTTCTCATATAGCATGTGCAAAGCCCCAAGTTCTACCCCTAGCACTGAAAATAACAGTAAAATCAAATATTCTGAAAGTGGAGCCTAAGCCTCTAATCAGTTTTAAATTTTATGTAACCACCTGCACTCTATGTAAAAGATTGAGATGATTTTTGTCTCTGTCTGTCTGTCTGTCTGTCTCTGTCTCTCTCTCTCTATATATATATATGTAGTGTCTTCATATGTATCCCTGCAATACATATACATCACACACACACACACAGAGACACAGACACACACATGGCAGGTGTCTTCTATCTTTCTCTACCTTTATTTTTAAGACAGAGTCTTCTCTGAGACTTTCAGATTAGAGCCTCTTGCCTCTGCCTTCCCTGCTCTTGGAGTAGAGGCACACACCGTCACACCCAGATTTGTTACACCGGTGTAGGGGATTAGAACTCAAATCCTCATGTATTCATAAAAAATACTTTACCCCCTGATCTCTCCAGCTTTTTACTTTAATCTCCAAGGAATCTATTTGGGCAGGATTCTACCCAAGAATTATATTTATATCAAAATATTATAGTAAATTAATCATCAAAGCAATTTGGCATTGACTAAACGGTCCAATGAAGGCTCACAGAGCAGAGAGGCAATGCTTAGCAGTTATCATCATTCACCGTGGTAAGCTCTAGTTGGAATAAGTCATTGTCTTGCCAAGTCCCCTGTTCACTGATGCCATTGAAAAAGAGACACTCTAGGCCAGTGAGCCAGCCCAGGATTCCCATAGAGAAGATACTCAGGGTGACTATAACCTCTGACTTGCCTTAATTATGTATGAGACAGGGCTTTTAGAATTTTGAATTCCCAAGATGCAATGCTTTGACAGAGAGGCAGATAGATGTATGTATCTACATTTTTATATAGGTAGACATGCATGCATGTACATCAATGTAGAAATACATACTATGGTAGTTTGAATAAGAAATATCTTCATAGGCGCAAGTATTTGAATACTTGGTCTCCATGGTGGTCATGTTTGGGGGAATTTATGGGACCCGCAGGAGGTGGAGCCTTGCTAGAGGAAGTACGTCACCGGGGGGTGGGCTTTGAGGGTTTATAGTCTTACCCTACCTGCAGTTCACTCTCTGCTTGGTGCTTGCAACCGAAGATGTGGCCTCTCAACTTCCTGACCCAGCTGCCTGCTGTCATGTGTCTCCTAACATTATGGACACTCCCTTTGGAACCGTAAGCCAAAATAAATTATTTTCATAAGTTGATTTTGTTTGTAGCAGTTTAACAGAGGTGAAACTAATGTACACAAATGTAGACCACCATGAGTGTGGAGACTTACACGTGTGTTTGGGTTGCTCCACTCATATTTATCTACGAGGATGCTATGGTTTACTGTGAAGTCACAGTTAATCCTTACCCCCAGTTAGTTACCATTGGACAATGAGGGGTGGGGGGAGAGACAGGCAGACAGAGGAAGAGTCCATGTCTTTCTTTACCTGGTGTCGGCCATGCTACAAATATGGAACTGGAGCTCAGCACGGTGACGTTGCATGGGGGATAGATGCCTTCTGGGGTCCACACAGGCATCTGGACAAGGTAATCCTCACTCTTATTACTACCACATCCGGTTCTTGCTTCTAACTTGTAAATGTACCTGAGAAAACCAAAGCTATACTCAGCCAATCTTTGAGGGACTGCAACAATGTTCTTGATGTACTGTTTGGCCCCAAATCTGTGAATTATTTTCTGTGAGAAACACTACTGTAAGCATATAGTCTGGCATAGACAGCACTCCTCTCTAGAGCATCATTATTGCTGACTCCTGACTCCATGCTGAACCCTGTAGTCGTTCTCGGCTTCTCCGGAGGCTCTCAGGAATGTCTTGGGGTGTGCTACTGGGCTGTGAAAATTCAATTTAGTCTTTTCTATTTCTAAATGGGTTGAGTTTTCAGGGAGATTCATTTAGAGGCAGAGATATTTAAATTGATCTGTTATTTTCCACAATAAAACTAAATTATTCTCTGTTCTCTGCACTGAAACATCTGTTGATGTAAGGTTTATCTTGTGTCTGCTGAGAAATGAATGGGGATGAACTGCAAATGTGTGACTCTGACAACTCCTGCAGACTGAGCAGAGCCAGTCAAGGGGAGGCAGGGAGAGAAGAAATGGTGGGTGATGAGTACAGGCTCTCCCAACCTCTTTGATTGAGAACTTGGAGATGTATGTTTTAATCACCATTTGATAATCTTTGAAGTTGGACATTACATTTTATATATTTAAATTTCTCATGCTTTAAATGCCAATTAGAGGATGAGTTATTCTTATAATAAGAAATGTTATCATATAGACTCAAAACTAACAACAATTTAGCACTTTTTATCCATTACAGTATGGCTCACAAATAGGGAGATTAATTCAACAATTGAAAACATTTGAATGGGAACTATTCTTTCTCAACCTTGAACAACTTAGACAGTGTGGGGGGCGAAGTTTTCCCTCACTCACCTGCTGTTGGGCTCCAGGTTTTTATCAGCGAAACTCTGATCATCTATGCCCCCCACGAGAAGCAAGCTTCCATTACGCCTCAGCTGATATTGAGAAATGAGGCCGTTGGGCCTTCCTGGAGGATTCCAATATAGCTCCATGGCTGTAGAATTGATGATAATGTGTCGTGGTGTCGCCCAAACTCCTGGCAAAAATGACACAATGAGGTTTTTATTGTGAGGATAAAATACATTCCCGTGAAATGGCACGGGTCCCCTCAAGTCAGCAAGCCCTTATCTGTGGATTTAAGTGTCACTGTAGAAGAAACAAAAACACATTTCCAAACACAGATTTATTTCTCTTTCTGCTTTTTTGTAATGCCTCCTCACCTGCTCTGGGAAGTTTCTGATGTCTAGGTATTACTTTAAGTGTAATTTAGTCAAGGCTGGAAGAAAATCTGGGAGTTTGAGACTTTGATGCTCTTCTCTCGGGTTCTCTAGAAGGAAGTACAATCAAGTATTCCCTAGAATCACAGATGAGTAAACTAGAATTTCTGCTTGCCCCTCACACTGTGGGCTATTCAACTCATCTTCCCTGGAATACTTCCTGGCCTCACTTCCTGCTTTCTTAAGATTCTTCACTGCCTTTTTAAGGCAAGTATCTCTCTGGCTCATCCATGCTGAAGGCCTCATGTTTTATTTGATACTTACTCTCCCCTGGACTTCAGACTTATGAATCCAACTGTTTATGTGACATTACCATTTAGATAAATACTTGCATGTCAAAGCTCAAAGCATCAACAGTGGAACTCTGGCTTTTCCTGTTCAGAGTCTCCATAGCTCCGAGCTTGGCCATGGGTTGATTTTCTTAGGCAAATACATGAACAGGATTATTACCTTAAGGCGATCACCACCCCTGCTCTCTGGTCACTGAGCTGTGCGGACCCCAAACCATCCTCTCTCCACTGCTGCCACTCCGGTTCCAACCACAGTGTCTCTCATGTGCTTTTGCGCTAGCATCTGTCCTTTGCAGTTCTGGGGACTGAACCTAGCCACAGCCATGCTGGCAAGTGCACTACATGGAGTTGCATTCCAGACTCATCTCCGCCTTTAAACTGGTCCCTGTGTCTTGGATTGACTGTAGCTAGCTCAAGACCAGCCCTGATCTCCTCCTCCCTAGAGGAGGGTTAAGGTCTGTCCTGCGACTCCTGGGCCATCTCTGTTAAGTCTTGGCTCTCTCGATGCCTTTGGAACCTCTACTCTCTGCTTACTTCCTATGTATTACAAAGCGCATGACTCTTGTAGTTTTCGTGCTGTTCCCTTCCTATCATGGCCTCTCTGGTCCCTGTTTCTCTAACCCTGACCTCCCTACAGTCTGCCTCGTTTGTGGACCTGCGGCCACACCTTTTTAGAAGAGGAAGAGGGGAAGAGCCTCGAACACATGGGCACAGGGGAAAAATTCCTGAACAGAACACCAATGGCTTGTGCTCTAAGATCAAAAATAGACAAATGGGACCTCATAAAACCTCAAAGCTTCTGTAAGGCAAAGGACACTGCCAATAGGACAAAATGGCAACCAACAGATTTGGAAAAGGTCTTTACCAATCCTACGTCCAATAGAGGGCTAAAATCCAATACATACAAAGAACTCAGGAAGCTAGACTCTATCTCCAAAACGCTCCAAGCTCAGTTCTTGCCTGCCACAAGGATTGCACCTCCCTAGATACGTATAGTGTTTCCAACACTTTAGGGTTTGCATCTTATTTGTTCTTCTGTAAGATTCCCATCCATGCAGCTTGTTTGACATTTACTGCCATCTTCCAGCCTTTTCCAAGGGGATTCTGCCTCAGTTTCCCCCACTCACCCCTATCTATTTCCCTCACGACCCTGAAGACATTATCAGCATCTTTTCTTGGATGTGTTACTTATGATGCTATCACTGGGTGTGGTCTTTCCGTCCCTTTGCCTGCTTTAAAGAAATTTATTTCCACTGAGGCAGGGAGCCTCTGTCCTATTTGCCAACCTGTATCTATGCATAGAAAATGAACATGGACAGCATATCTCCTGCCCACATTAGGCAGTCTAGACAGTTACAGGAAATACAGAGTTGACCAAGACAAGATTCATTGTTTCATGGAGTTGATTCTTCAGTGTAAAGATAAAATATATACAGAAATAACAATTCAAGATCTGTGCTTACTCTTTTAAAAACAATGTTTATGGATTTATTTACTTTTTATTTTATGTGTATGAGTGTTTGTTTTCATGTACACATGTGTATTAGGTACACAGTGACTGAAGAGGGCAGAAGAAGGCACCAGGTCCCCTGGAACAGGAGATACAGATGATTGTAAGCTACCATACAGATACTAGGAACTGAACTCAGATCCCCTTCGCAAGTGTAGCAAGTGCCCCTAACCACCGAGTCACCTCTCCGGCCCCTCAGGCACCCTTATGGATGTAGAGATGTTAATGGAGAATCTGACGGTGGGATGGTGAGTCTGCCAGAGTTGTGCTTTGGGCAGACCTTATATTTCTTATAAGGAGCTGTGTTTCCAATAGCCATTCTATTGGGCTTCCTGCAATCAATAGCTTCTGGCTGAGTGTGTCTCTCAAGCCAGTTACTCCGTAAAAGGTAAGCTCTTGACACTTTTAGCAGAAAAAAAAATGCTCAGGACAATTTATTCAGCATCATGCCAAAGAAAGGAAACAGTCTAGATAGATTTCAAAGAGCCTCAGATGCACCAGCATTCAAAAGAGCAATTGATTTTCTGAGAAGAAACCTGTCTGTCTTGTTATCCCTCCACAGTGGATACAGCTGTGGCTCAGGATACATGGAGGCTCAGGTTTCTCTGCCAACAGTTTCGAATACTGTTTAGAGTTCAGACTCTAGCAATACATGAACTTGTTGACTCAAGAGCTAAGGCATCAAGATTTCATCTTCTCTCTTGGAGTTCATCTCTCTGTCCTTGAAGGAGCTATTAGAAACCCCCCAAGGAAGGGCTGAGGAGAAGTGCAGTGGTGGGATACTTGCCACACAAGTGTGAGGACCAGAGTTTGGGTCTCAGCACCCATGGATAGGCTGACGGGGCAGCCCACCTACACTCTTATTTCATGGCAGTCCATGCACTCGGATCTGTGGACGCCAGTTAGAACCGCAAGGCCACAGATTCAATTGGAAGATGTGGTTTCAATGTCCAGATAGCAACTGGTGAGTGCTACACATTCATTTTCAGGCTGGGTTTGGGCTGCTGATACTTTCACAGTCTCAAGAAATAGGGACAGCGTTAGGACCTGTGTTTGGGGAACTGTTCTGAATGAGTTCCAGGTATGAATTTGTCCCTTTCTTCTCCCACTCTCTGGAGCTCAGCCTGAGAAAATGGTCATTATTTTGTTTAATAGAGGGCAGATCTGTATTCTGTATAATGGAAGGCAGATCTGTATTCTGTATAATGGAAGGCAGATCTGTATTCTGTATAATGGAAGGCAGATCTGTATTCTGTATAATAGAGGCAGATCTGTATTCTGTATAATGGAGGGCAGATCTGTATTCTGTATAATAGAGGGCAGATCTGTATTCTGTATAATGAAGGGCAGATCTGTATTCTGTATAATAGAGGGCAGATCTGTATTCTGTATAATAGAGGGCAGATCTGTATTCTGTATAATAGAGGGCAGATCTGTATTCTGTATAATAGAGGGCAGATCTGAGGCAATTCAAGGGAGGGATGTACAGAAGGAAGAGGACTGACCTCCGATGCCAGGATAGGCTAAGCAGGTGGGAAGTGCTGCCGTCAGAATCAGAAAGTAGGCTCCAGTAGCTGTAGCGCTCCAGTAACTATCAGGGGTGAGTACGGCTACTTGATCTGTTTTAAACTGATCTTTTTGGGCACTATTGCTATTATTAAAGTTCCTGCAAATATCCAGTAACTTAAAAATCCCCGATATCTATTGTGGATTGGCTTCTTAAAATCTGTGTGGGCTCAGCACATCAAGGATGCACAGGTTTTCAGAGTATTTAACTATTGGCTAGTTTACTCATTGAGTCGCCTTCTGCGTCAGGCGCTGTGTCAGGGATGTGGGGATAAAGATACCCTTATGCTTCCAGGACTTCATTGTGTCATGGTAAATAAAGATTGGTAAATACAAATACTGTAATGCAGAATGGCCGGTACTTAAGGAGAAGTACTGGAGCCGGGAGGGCACCCAGGAAAGGAGATGTGGCACAGACGGAGGGGTGAGATCCGGAGAGTTGGGAAGGAGGTACTCCTTGGGGCTGACTTCTGTAAAAGGAGCCATGTGAGCTACGTTGAACAGAGGTAGCTGGTGGAGGACACAGGAGCAGCAGCGCGGAAAGTCTTAGTCTTGCAGGGATGAGAGAACGCAGAGGAAGATGAGTTTGAGGATCATTTCCCATTCCTGGGCACACGGTCAGGACCAGCAGATGAGCACAGGTAAAACTTGAGGCATCTGCTTCAGAAAGACAATAAGGATTTGCTTCCCTGGAAGGAAATGAGATTTTAGGGAACTGACTAACATGGGAATGCCCAGGGGGAAAGAATCAACAGGGAATGCGAGAAAACTGAAAACTAGCTTTTGAGAGGAAGCCTTTTAGGAGAGGCTGGAGAAATGAGAAAGCTGTGAACAAAGGCAGGGGTAGAAGGAACGGAAAAAAGAATTGAACATGTCTTCAAGATTTACAATCAGATTTATGAAGAATGACCTATGATGTACAAGGGGGATGGGACTGACGTGATGGGCGTTGTGGCACTGACGTGATGGGCGTGGTGGTGCCGATGTGATGGGCGTGGTGGAGCATAGGAGAACAGGAATAAAGGCAGGAAAGGGGTGGGGTGGGAGAGAACTGAGTGTTGCAGATGGGAGGAAGGACTAACCGTACAGTGGACGCCCAGACCTTCTGCAGGGAGTGGATCCCTATGAGGCTTAGCCTTTGGCATCTCTCGGCCTTCATAAGGGGGTAGAGTTGGTACCTGAGATCTAAGCAACATGTACTGAGTACAGGAAGAATCCAGAGGCGCACCAGTACACCAGGGGCAGGAAGAAGTAATCTGGAATGAGCCCGAGACAGACTGGGTCTACTTTGCCTTTTCTTCTCTTCAATGTTGATGCTAGAGGAAAGCTGGGCTTCGGTTGGCCTGATTCCACTCTAAAATGTGCTGATCTTACTGGGCTGGCGGCTCTTCTAAGAAGTAGGGTAATAACCCGATCCAGACTGTTCTCACTACTTGATAAAAGAGCTTCAGTTTTCTATGAGGATAAGGTTGTAGGGAAGTGCTCCCAGTTTTTCCTGAGGCCATGCTGTGTGTTAACACTTTATATTTAGATGTAAATAAGAGACAGATGAGAAGAGCCAGGGCAGGCTTCTGCTAATTTTCTCCACATACACTCAGCATGCTCAAATCTGAGACCTTCAAACTATGTCCGACTTACTGCAAGTGTGGCATTTCAAAATAAACTGTGCCTGGCTTAACAATTTAAGAGTTTATTTTTAAATTCTTTTTAATCATGCACACATCTGTGCATGTGTGTCTGTGTGTGCACGTGGGTATGGGCACATGAGTGTAGGTGCCCTGGGAGGCTAGAGATGTCAGATCCCTTGGAACTAGGGTTACAAATGATTTGAGCATTTAGTAAATGCTCTTAAGCACTATGCCATCTCTCTGGCTCCTGGGTTAGTAAATTATAAGGATAAATTTGTCTCTACTTTGTAATAGCACACTGGTATCTAATGGTGTCTGACTGGCACCTCTGAAGCTTCAAGCTAAGGGTTGGGACTGTATTGATTCCACGCACAGACCATCCGTGAATGCACACACACAGCCAGAGTGTCTAATGCTATGCTGCTTCCCACAGGAAAACCTTATTTCTTTGCAGTTATTTGTGGTGAGAGAATAGCATATAACATTTTTCAAAAAATTGAGAGCAGTTCATACATCACACGTTCCTACATCATTTAAAGTTATATTTTTCAATGAAAGAAGAGGAAGTGAAAAAAATAAATTCATTAAAAAAATCCCATATGGATTTGGTGAATAAGCAACACCAGAGAACCCTTCCTTTCTCAGCTTGAGTTTTAGCCAAAATCAGTTGATGGCCTCTTTAGAGACTACCCATCATCATCATCTGAGTATCCATTTGATGGTTTACCTTTCCAAAAAGTCCACTGCTGCTTTCTTCCCTTCAAAGGAACACCGAGCTCTCTGACACGAAGCATTCTTTATACGGAGATCATCATTAGTAGACTCCTAGAGAGGAGCCATATGCCCCATATGTGGAATTTCCATTTTATTTCCCATTTACTGGTAGGAAGTTTAGGTCTAATATTCCAAGGTACAACAGTTCTTTCAGTAGAAAAGTAATAAACAAGTGGTTTGAGATTCTAACATGGCAACGGACACCATGGTTGTTTTTAGATACTTATTTATGTATGCTTTTACTTCTCTCTGTGTAAAACAGGCCAAAAATAAAAATAGACAGATAGTAGATCCCTACACAGGCCGCTGAGCATATTTTCTTCCATGAAGTAAATGACATCACACACCACAGGTCCCTACCCATAGGAGCTCAGTGTCGTCACAGGCTTGATTAATCCAGACTTTTTTTCTACGTGTATATTTATCACTAGAAATGAGTGGAGTCTGCAGTGTGCATTTTTTACACATAAGTGTACACTTTCCAGCACCCTTTCATGGACAGATCACTGCATTCCCACAATGTGATTTTATTTAGCACTACTTTCTGCAGTACTTAAGCTGCTCTCCACATTTTGACATTAAGCAAAATGATGCTTCCACAGGCATCCTGACGCAGGTCCCTTCTGCGCGTAGGGAAGAGTTTCAGGCATAAATAATAAAAACATAACTGCTGTGTTAAGGAATTAAGGTTTTAGATTTATAGACATTACCAATTTATCTTCTAAAGAGGGGAGGATCTCTCTGTACATCCCCTCACAGCCTGGTGGTATAGCTCACGCACTGTGTGTGTGTGTGTGTGTGTGTGTGTGTGTGTGTGTAAATCCCTCTTCCTTGGGGTTCACCATAGCCTGTCTGCACGTGTGTTAGGTTTTAATCTCTTCCTCAGGTACACCTGGTAATTATATTATCATTTTTTTTGGTTGTAATTTCTTGAAGGCAGCAACTATTTTCGTCAGCTTTAGCAGTGGGGTTGGTACTCCTTAGATATTAAGTGGTTTAATACTTGAATTTTTGAGGAGCCTCATAGGCAAGTATATATTGTTTATCCCATTTTTAAAAAGCAAACTTCAATGACTTAAAGAATTTCACATCACTGGCTATGAATGGCAGCATAAGGCTTACTCAACCCTGTAGAAAGAGGTGACATGAGATACCATTTAATTTTGTTGTGTCTATTTTATTTCTTCTGCCTTGTTTGCTATGACAGAGTTTACGAAGCTAACCAAAATGGCACCTAGAAACCTTCTCTCCAAACCCCAGATACGTCCTTGTTACCTTGAGGGGCAGCCTGCAGAGTCTGACCTACAGAGGGCTCACTGGAGGTGCATCCGACAGCTGTACAAGCCGCAAGTGGGAAGCAGTAGTTTGTATACGGCTGGAGGCCTAGAAAAAGCCGACAGGAAATAAAGCACAGCTTGAGAGGGTTATTCATTAACAATTAAGCACCAGAAGTCATTTTGGAGTTGGAGATGTACTCTGCAAACATTTAAGATTCTTCAAAACACAGGCTTAATGTTACCAGAGCTGGAAGCCACAGCCTCACACAGGCCAGGTAAGGACTCTGTCCAAGATCTTGGCTCTGTAAAGACAGAAACTTCCTATGCAGTTACATTGATCAGAAGTCCCTGAACACTCAGCCATGGGAGGTACTTTAAAACCCCAGATTAAGAAAACTCAGCTTTCCCAGACCTCTTGTACAAGATTGAAAAACGGCCCCAATCCTGTGCAGACCGTCCCAAATAGCCCATCCGGCTCTGAAGAGCATCAGGGCGCTCCTTGTTTTGTTTGAAAGTCCTTCCTTACATTGTGGTGAAATACCCCCTAGCCGTCCACCCTTGGGGAACCTCAGAACAAATCTAATTTCCTTTTCACATTACTTGTTCTTTAAATATTTGTAGACAGTTACCAAATCCCCCCGAGTTTTCTCTTCTCTAGGCTAATCACCCCGGGCCCTGTGACTGGTTTTCCTATGAAGAGGGACAGAAAACATTTGAGTGGAAGGTTAGACTCAGCACTGTCCAGCCTCAGGCCATATTCAGTTCTTAGAAACAGCAACACTTTTTTTTGGGGGGGGGGAGGGGTGAGGGGAGACCAAGGAAGGAAAAAAACCCTCTGCGCTTCTTCACCAGGTGTATCTTGGGGCGCCTTTGCTGGCTTGTGTTGGATGCATTGCTTTTGTCTTCACAGGTAGATGGAAGATATTTCAACGAGGGTACTTATTTACTTCCTTTGCATTTAGAAAAGAGTACGGCTCAGTAATTCCCCAATAAGGCCTCGGAGGGAACAAAGGATGACTTGATCTATTTATGACAGAAGTTGTCCATGGTTATATGTCACTGCTTGGTGGCTGATGACCTTGGCCAAGTTACCTAGCTTCTCTTTGCCTTGGTCTACTGATCTGTAAAATGGGGAATCACTATAGCATGTAGCTTATATGAGGAGATGAAATGGGATGCTGGGCAGTATTTCATAGCAGCAGAAGTAACATTAAGGGGCTGCAGCATTCAACAAGACATATATTGAGGCTTACAAGCCTTTCTTGGGTTCTTGAGAAAATTTAAACAATACCAAAGTGTTCTTTAAAAAACAAATAAGCTAAAAGATGAGTGCTTTGACAACAATCAAATTATTAAGCTAATTTAGAGCACCTACTCTGTGGTTAGTATGTGTGTTTCCCCACAAACATCCAGCTGTATTTTCATAAATTTTACAAGCATAATTTTCCTCCAGATTTGTTCCCATATTTCCCTGTCGCTTCGTGTACATTACTGCTTGAGTGCTACCTTTTGTTTATTTATTTATTTATTTTAAAAAACAAAAACAAAAAACAGATTTCCACCACTCTAAATAATAATAATATGCCGATTCCTTTTTATCCCCTGAAATCATTCTCTCCTGGCCCAGCCTGCATTCAGTAGGTGTCTTTTTCCGGTCTTTCTTGCTACAGTGTAGTCGTTGAGAGCCAGGACTTTGCCTTGCTTTAGTAGTATATCCTCCCAGTGGTGATGGCACACAGTGGGTACTTGCTAAGTGAATGGAGGAGTTGGCCCTTGGATTCATTCAGGTCTAGAGTGCTGGTTTGGGTTTTCTGTAGAAGCAGTGGCCCCGGGGCAGCTGCAGCCCTGAGGCATCCAGCCTCAGGGTCTTTTGTGTCTCCTTCCGGACTTAGTGATAAGATGCAGCTACTTACTAGATTATAATCTTCCATTTGGTTACTAGGGAGGATTTACATAATTTTGATATTTACCCGATTTTTAGATAAAAAAATATGACTAAGTATGTAAGCCATTCCCAAATCATATAGGCTTGATAACAGCTTACAGGGAAATGCTAAGATAACAAAATGTAAGAACTCAGAGAAAAAGGAAGGAGACATCCAAGAAACAGAACCAGAGGTCACAATGGCAAGCTGTTTCAGCCTTGCACTGTCTGCCTTTATCCTGCTTTTGAAACACCCTTTCAGCTAAATTAGTTTCTTTCCTTGTTAGAGTCCATAGTCTCTGCACATAGGGATGCCATCTTTGCAAGGTTTCTGGCCTCCACTCCCCAACAGCGCCTGTTTATGAGTTCAGTGTTAGTTTCCCTCAGTTTAGAGAGCAGCTCCATGAACAAACACAGCCAGGGTTAGGTTTGTGAGATGTGATGTCAGTCCCACAAGTGGTCCCTTCAAACAGCTCTTCCCTTAGGTTCCGCAAGCAGTTCTGTCCACCCTGTCTACTTTGCTTTTCTGAACATTCTCCTTGGTTTGTGAAGTGTTTGCAAAATAATAATGAAATGTAATTCATGAATAGTAAAGTTTTCTGTTCTTTTTTGATGTAAGTATGGAAGGCAAAGAAGAGACACGTGGGGCTGGAACACCGGATCAAAAGTTAAGGGCACTGCTGCTTTCCTAGTTCAATTCCTGGATCCCATGGTAGACAGCTCACCGCTGCTTATAACCCATCTCCAAGGGCCTCACTGGGCACATGCACGCACACACACACCGATATGCATATTAAAAATAAAATAAATCTTTTCAAGTAAAGAGTTATTTGTAGACAAATTATCTTCCAAGAGTGTTTTTCTAGAAAACCTGAAAAAAAAAAAATAAAAAAAGATATCCCCACCTCTCTTGTACTCTCGTGTTCTGGCTTGCCTGGTTTCAGAAGAGCAGCAGGTGTTAAAGATAATTTTAGGATGGATATTAGAAGAGATAACTCACTGCTAAAGAGGTATGCCAAAATTGATGAGCCAAATGAGATATATGTAATATAGAGGTTTGCAAGAAAATTCATGACTATGACAAAGAAACTGTCATTTCTTTCTGATACAGCAAGTCCACAAAACGAACGAACATTATTAATATTTCCACTGAGAATACCGGAGTATTTTAGAGTACTAGAACTTGACTCCAATGTCTTATGCTGGAGATGAACCAAGTCCAGACTGTCTGTGATGGGTTTATTTTGCTGTGGTGAACAAAAGTTACTTAGGAAGGAAAGAGTTAATTCCATCTTACAGGTTAGAGTCTGCCATCATGAGAAAGGGGTTCAAACAGGAACCTCAGGCAGGAACTGAAGCAGAGACCATGGAGGAATGGTACTTTCCTGCTTGCTACCTTTCTTACACAGCCCAGGTATAACCTGCCCAGAAATGGCTCCACCCACAGAAGCCTGGAGACTCAAGCTCTGCAGACATGACCACAAGCCAATCTGATGGAGGTGGTTCCTCAATTGAACTCACCCTCCTTGCCCCCACTGCCGAGGATTTCTAAGCTTGTGTTGAGCTGACAGAGACTGTGACACACACTGAAGACCAAAAATGTGAGAAGCCCAAGTTCATAAGCTCCAGAAGAAAAACACAGGGGAGACACTTCAGGAATTTGGCGTGGATGATGACGCACTGGCTCTAACCCCAAAGCACAGGAAATGAAAGCAATGGTGGGCAGACCCAGCCTCTTCAAACTGAAAAGCTTCAGCACAGCGCAGAAGCCAATCCACAACATGAAAGGACAGCCTTGGAATGGAGCAAACACCTGCCAACCCTTCATCTGACAAGGCCTTGCTATCTAGAGCATAAGAGGAACTAGACATTAACAGTGAAAACTAAAAAAGTCCAGTTAAACTTGGCAAACAATTCAAAAGAAATACAAATGGCCAACTGGAAAAAACGCTCAGCATCATTACCCATTCTGGAAGCACAAATCAAACCTAGTGAGATCATAGCACTCTAGTCAGAATGGCTATTATAGAAAATAGAAAATACTGGTGAGCTATAGAGACAAAGAAATTATGTCAGGAATGTATATAATTGTTAAGAGTATAGAGAGAACAGATTGATCAAACACACAATCCAACTATCCCATTGCTGGGTGTACACACACACACACACACACACACACACACACACACACGATAACTTCACTATATGGAAGATCCATCTGTGCTTGGATATTTATTGCAGTCTTTAAAGTGGTCAAGACATGGAATCAATTTCCATGCCCGTCAATGAGTGGATGACTGAAGAAAACATCTTTATCCAATACGATGGAGTGTTACTCAGCTGTGAAGAAGAATGAAGACATGCTTCTTGAAACCCAAACAGGTGGAACTAGAAAACTATGTGAAATAAATAGGGATAGTGTGGTGGCTTGAATACGCTTGGCCCAGGGAGTGTTACTGTTAGAAGGTGTGGCCCTGTTGGAGTGGGTGTGTCAATGTGGGTGTGGGCTTTTTTCCCAGTTGGCCATTTGTATTTCCTTTGAATTGCACTTGAAGGGTGGGTATGCAGGAAGGGTTGTGTGAGGTACATGGAAGAAACACATTGGTCTGTTTCTGCCAATGGCTGCCAGGACACCACACGACTTCACAGGGCCCATTCTAGATTCTTCTTTTAACAGAAAGCCTCTGCTTTTTCTCAGAGAAATCAGTCTTTTGTGCATCACCAGGATTTAGTGCTTTCAGTGGACCCCACAGGAACTGAGACATAAAAGGAACTATCCAGGCACAGAGCTTCATACTGGCCATCTGTGCTGGCAGCTCAGAAGTGAGTGTGTGACATCAAGTAACAAAATGCCAGATCCTGGGCAATGACTTCCTGTGCTGAGCTCAGAAGTAAAGAAAGTTGGCCTCCTGTGGTTTAGGGTATGCCTAAAGTCAACAAGCAAAGTTACACTCTCTTGAGCCAGTAACTGTCCACTTGTCAAGCGTGTTTGCTTGAGAGACTGGAGCATACCACTAGTTTCAAGAATAAGCCATCTTATTTATCTCTATACAGGGGCATGTTCCACATGAGACCACATATGCTACACATGGGTATCATGGCGGATATTATTCCCTCCTCTCCTATGCTTAGCCTTTATGCAGGACAGACCTAGGAACTTATGGAAGAGAGAATTAACAATACAGATAATCTATTAGGTGTAAGAAGAGTTTTATCCTGAATATTGCTCACATGGGAGCTGTTATTCCTGCTTTGCAGACAGTAAAGCTGAAGCTCAAAGGTCAAATCAGAGCCAGGGCAAACCTCAGCTCCTTTTCTGCATACTATGTTCTTGCCTCAAAGAGAGCCCAGCTAGAGGAATTCAAGTCCACCAGTGATGGCCTCTCCCTCTGATGATTCAACACCGCCACGAAGGCAGAAGGATGGTAGAAAACACCGTAACAGCTCCCTTAGAAATATTTCAGTTAATATCTCTAATTGTATGCATTTTAGCTGCCCTTCAAATGAAAGAAATCTTCTGAATGGATGGAGTTCAAACAGAAAGGGAGGAACAGAACTCAGTGTTGTCCCCCATGCCCCACCCACCCCCAGTCACATCTCTGCTTTTACTTCTCTTTTGATTGACCTCTACATCAGAGATAAACTTTCGAGGGGCTGCAATTATAATCAAGAGAATTTATTATATGACCAGTGCCAGTGGAAGCCAGTGAAGGTACTTGCTGCCATTCCTAACAACCGGAGTGTGATTGCCAGAACCCGTGGTTGGGGGGGAAGCTAACTTCGAATGGTTATCCTCTGGTTTCATATACACCATGCACATATGTATGTGCCTACATTCATGCACATATACAGAGATACATACAATAAAATTTATAAATGGCATAATTAAAATACAAGTGTTTATTAAGCCCACTGCTCCTTTCTGTGGTTTCCATGGGTGTTAACAGATTCTGGGCCCCTTTGATAACTGTTCTTGTCTGCTCATTTCACACACCATGTCCTAACCACAGAGAGGTGGAGGAGGCTGGATAGGATCACAGACATCAGAAATTGCTGCAGCTTCAATAGCTGGACTGAGCAAGGTAGATCAGTGCCATTGAGTCAGGGACCTAGTCCTATAAGGAGGATGACGACTTGGGTCGCTCAAAGCCGAGAAAGCTCCAGCAATAGAAAACACCCAAGTGGGTATGTTTATCTCAATCCTTTCCTGTTTAATATTATTATAAGTAATGTGCAGAGGCAGGAAGGCATGGCAGTCAGAAGCTCAGAGACTCCAGTTAGGCCTTTGCATTCTGACAGTTACCAATGTATTACCCAAGGCCACAGTCAAGGTATTTATTCCCCAGGTGCCTCTGTTTTCATACCTGAAGCTGTGGCTGCGGTTGGTTAGCTGCCAGGTTTAGCTATATACAGATGAACTCAAAGAAAGTCACTATCTAATGCATCATCCTTAATATGTTTTAGATCTTGTGGGTTTTCCCTCTCTTTTTGGCAGTTAAGAGGGCTGCTTTAAATAGTCTGTAGTGAAACATCAGCTGCCACTGGGCATGGGTGATTTACATGTACCCAGTGACCTTTCCTATCAATGACTCAGTAGAACTCAATACAATCTACACATTTCAATAGGATTTGCTGTCATTTTAAGTGAGCCCCTATTGGTAGTCCTTACACTGAGATATATATGTGAAATATTAGCAACAGGCAGTGAAAGGGCACAGCAATTGAAAACTACTCATGAATTGATCAGGATGTGGAGAGGGGAATAAAGAGATGTCTCAAAGGAACCATTCTGACTGTAACTTAATCCTGAAGTCGAAGAGGAGGGAGAGAAAAGAAAACATCACTCAAGTACCCGATATTGAATGGGAAGAGTAGGAAATGGCATCTCGGAGCAGAGAAAGGCAAGCCCAGGGAGACAAAGCAGGCATTTAACAGCTCAGAATAGGAAAGATGACTGGGGTGAATAATTCCTTGAATTTCCCTACAGGGAATCATGTTCTCTTTGAAAGGAGAGGGGCATCACATAACCAAACTCATTAAAATCACACTTCCAACTCACATTACTTTCAAGAGTAATATGCATCAAAAAGGGACTGGAAAAACCCACCGATGGTTCATAAAAATATGATTTGGCAAAGAAAACCCATGTCCAAGTCAGTTACATTTGTGATGCACTCTAGAACGAACAGCTGGCTTCTGGTTTTTAATCTCCAGATACATCATCAGGAAAAGGGGTTTTGACCATCATGACTTCAGATAGAAAGCATTACTTCAAAGCATCCAGTCAATGATGCTGTAATGCTATCTGCTATTTTCTAAGGTGTTTCCAGATATGTGGTAGGCTATTCTAAAGGCTGACTGGATGAGTTATGGAAAGTTCTGTTGTATAATGACTCCAGGTAATAATGATGTCAACATGTTTCAAAAAAGCTTGGTTGAACATGGTGGCTCTCCCCTTTGATCCCAGTACTAAGGGAGTAGGAGTAGTCAGATCTCTGTGAGTTCGAGGCCAGCCTGGTCTACATAGCCAGTTCCAGCCTAGCCAGGGTTACATAGAAAGACCCTTTCTCAAAAACAAAAACAATAAAAACCCAACAAACAAACAAAAAAATGAAAATCAAAAACAACAACAAAAAACTTGAAGATAGAATTTGGAAAGTTCATTGAACACTGATATGATGCTTAAGGAGACTGGTAATATTTACTCTACTATATACATTTGTTGGAAGATCATAATATGCATAGTTGGTTTATTTATGTTTTGATTGAACTGGGGGATTGAACCCAGGGCTTCTCGCATGCTTCTCAGGGCTCTGAAACTCAGCTATTGACCCAGATCTGAGTTTACTTTATATATTGAAGCAGGGTCTCGAGTTTTGTTACATCCAGGCACACAAAAACACAGATAACACAGATAGCAAGGGACAGCCAAAGCCACTGAGACAAAGCATGATGTTAGTGATGGCTTAGGTACTAACTTTGGAGTACCTGGGGTTTGGGGGAGAACATTGCTTTCCTGGGAAACTAGCGTACAGACAGTTTTTGCCTTTGGTTCTTTGGGCTTAATACTACAGCCACTAGCAGGCTTAATTAATTGAAAGGAAATGAGTGGCTGATGCTATGTTATTCATTTTTTTGAAAGCAGGTACTAAGTAAGCTTCCCTCAACTTTGGAAAAAGAAAATGAAGTCAGTCTTCATGCTAATTTTCACAGGTCTGACACTCCCTGGTCAGGGGTTCCAGTGTGAGTGAGGGAATTATAACATGGCAGTACACATGACTGCAGGGCAGTTGGCTGCTGGCAGCTCTGAGGATGTGGCCACAGTCCTAGTTTTCTTTGGCTCTGTGTCAGTAAAAGAGGTTGCCTGTCCATCTGTGCAGTTCAATATCAGGGTGGCTGGGAGGTGTGGGTGGGCTTGCTCAGAGACCCAGGCTTCTTTCTGAGCCTGTTGCTTCAGTCACTCAACTGTTCTGCTCTTGCTGACTTGAAATCCTCAAAAATTTTCAAACAGGAAGGCCTGAAATTTCACATTGTAATGGGTCTTGCAGATTGTGTAACCTCTCCTGCCTTAGATTCAGATGTTTTTGATAGTGGGACTTTTATCTATCATGAAAACAGATAAAAGCTTTTATGTGTTGTAGTTTTTGATTCAATATTTACTTATTCAAGAAACATTCTGGGGGCTGTAGATGTAGCTCCTGAGTGCTTGCTTGGCATGGGCACTTCTATACACCAGCGCTGGGGAGGTGAGCTAGGAGGATCAGAAGTCCAAAGCTATCTGTGGTCATGCAGCTATTTTGAGGCCTACTTGGGCTGCATACATGGGAATTTTTATTAAAAAGAAAAAAAGAATATTTTTAATATGGGAATTGCTGTAAACACAAGATAAACAGGTAACAGGAAGCTATTTTTCTCTGTTCTTATAAAGATTACCTAATAGTTGAGGCATAAACAAAAAATGTTATTTATTCGATTCACCCTCCTCCCTGTTGCTGTGTGTGCGCACTTGTGTGTGTGTGCATGTGTGTGTGTAGATGTGTATATGTGCATCTGTGTGTATTTGTGTACATATGTGTGTCTATGTGTGTGTCCACGTGTGTGTGCATGTTTCTATATGTGTGTGTACAACTGTGTGTGTATATTCATGCACTTATGTGTGTATGTGTGTGTACATGTGTGTCCTTGCATGTGTGTATGTATAAGTGTGTGTGTATGTATGTGCTCATCCATGTGTGTGTATTTGTGTATGTGTGTGTACTCATCTGTGTGCGTATTTGTGCACATGTGTGTGGGACCCTGAAAGACAGCCTGGTTTCTGGTTGAGCTAGGGTTTAAAAGCCTGGAGGACCCAGTAGGAAATAACCTTATAAGGGACAGCAGGCATTTTGCCATGCTCCTGGGAACCAGGCTCCTGACATGAGGCCACAGCTCTCCATAGGTCTGTGACTACCAGTCACGTAGCCTCAAGACCCTCCACAGATAGAGGAGTGGTCATGTAACTTCAAGACATCCCCATGTTAATGAGGCACCTAGAGTCTTAGCCACTCCCCCTCATTGCAAAGGTATTTCAACCTCACCCCTTCCTGAGGTCGTGGCGATACAGATTCACTCATGCCACTCTCCACCATGACAATAAACGTCCTGAAACCTTGGACTGTCTCTCTTCATTGGGATCCACCATGGGGAACAATGGAACAGGCCTTCGTCTAAAGAGCTGCCTCTAGGCTCCCCCGGAAGGCCTCCCAGTGCTCCCAGCCACGGCCACCACCAAACCCAACCAAGTGATCTAGCCTGTGACAAGCCCTCCCTGAAGGACCCTGCTGTGCTCCTCCCTGCTTTTCCCCTTCTGCCTGGGCTAGATCCAAGCCTCAGGCCCCCACTTCATTCTCAGCTCTTCCTTGGCATCCAGTGATGCCTGGGATGCCCAAGAGCTTGGGAACCAGATGGAACCAGCCTCCATGTAGTCCCCGGGACGCGGTGTCTCTGTGGCAGCTTCTCACAGCCCAACATTTGCCTGGCAGTGCTGTGGGGTGAGCACAGTCAAACTTCCCATGTCCTGCCTCTCTGAGAGGAGTGAGCCTGGGGCAGATTTGGGACTCACCCACCCCACCTCACGCTTAATCCAACGCATGTGTGTGTGGTCATCCACATGTGTGTATTTGTGCACGTGTGTGTATGTGGCCCCAGCACCTGTGTAGAGATCAAAGGACAACTTCAAGTGTCAGTCATCACCTTTAACCTCATTTGAGGCCAAGTCTCTTGCTGGTCACTGCTACCCAGCATCAGAAGAGTTGGCGTTGAGTTTCCAAGCATTCTTCGTGCTCTCTCTCCCATCTTGCTATATACAGGAGCACTGGGATTACAGATATATGCTACCGTGCCCAGGTGTATGTGGATTCTGGGGATTCAAACTTAGGTCCTTATGCATGTGAGGCAAGCACTTTATCCTCTGAGCCATCTCCCAGGCCACTAAAATCTTATAAATACCATGAAAACAAAGATAGTTTGTCACCACACAGTGGAGTTATCTAAAGTTATCTAAGCCCTTCACAAAGATCTTCCACGTTTTTGTCATATGAACGTTTAAACTATATTTTCTCTTCTTCAAGAGTGGTGTGTATAATACTGGCTTCATCACAATGTCAACATTTGGCTTTCTGTTGTAAACTGATTGCCCAGGATTTGGATTATCTAGCACAAAGGGCCGATAACTCTGAAGCCGATGGGAGAAGGCATATTGACGCCTGCTCCCTCCTAAATGCTTGGGTGTGTCTTCTGACTGCTTGGCAATAGTCAGCAGCCCATAAGTTAGCCATTTGGCAACAGCTTCCCCAGGCACATGGGCCCTATTAGACTCACTGCTCAACAAGATGCGATCCATTCATTCACTTTTCTCAGTGGACTCAGCCATGAGGTAATCCTTTACCCCACCCTCTATCCCTAAGACACAGGCAGGCTGCAAATGCCATAGCTGCCATCCAAATGTTGTGTGTAGGACAGACAGTGGGTGAATTTACTCACAAAGGATCTGGGAAGGTCTCTATTGACAAGCTACCATGCGCTGTTTGCATTAGTGAATATGAACTGAAGGGAGCTGCAATCTCCTGAGCCCCGTGGGGCTTGGTGTGTGGAGATAGCAGACAATGCTCCAGTTTACTTAAAGCATTGATAACACCTCTAAATAATTAACTTTGGACTTCCTGTCTTCAATTACTTAATGCTTTAAAAAAAAATCTTGAGAGGATTATAAGCAATTTATGGGTTTCTCGTGATGAGGACCTTCGCCACTATTCCCACAAAGCATTTACAGGATCATGTTTCCGAGGCTTTGAGGTAATTAAAAGTAAGCATGGAGACAACATGGCTGTGGCAAGGTGCTGGCAGTCCCTCCTGTCATACCCAGGACCATGATCCTGCAGGCTCCAGGAAGGGTAGAACTACAATTTCTACAATTTCATTAGAGCCCTGCAGCTTAAGGAATACCAGGGTTTGGAAATGGAGACAAATCTAAATGTTTATTTCAGGCATCTCAGACAGCCTTATAGCGAACATCCAAGATAGTCTGGGAAGCAAATTCTAATCTCTTCCTTTATTCCATGAACCCAGTAAAATACCCATTGCATCATAAAATAAATGCTTCTGGTCAGTCAGTTGACCATGGACCTGGGGTTCTATGTCAGAGAAAGCACCACTCCTGCTCACAGGAACTGCATGTGACAAGCTTTGAACTCCCTCTCTTTAGGGATTTATTGCCCAGGTGAAATTTAAGACAGACAATGGACCAGATGACTCTAGAGACTATCACAGCAACCTACCACTGGTTGAACTATGGAGAACAACTGACTGGGCCCCCAACCCTACTGGATACATCTCCACCCAATAACTCGAGGACCCTCCACTCGATACTAGGGCATATGATAGAAGCAGGACAGAAAGACCGGAAGAGCCAGATGACTGGACTGAGTCTGCTGTGAGATAGTGTCTTCCACACACACCAAAGAATCTGTACCCGTAAAATCTCAACAATATGGTGACCTAAGCAGCACCTGCACAATGAAAACCCCAGTTGACCATCCACTGATTTCCCAGCATGGATGGGGGAAATCTCACAAGGACCAACCCCTGGATGAGGAGCGGCAGGCAATTAATGGTTACTGAGAGACAGAAAATCAGTGTTCCCTAGGGAGGACCCTCTGTGATAGGTTATCCATCCCCAAACACATACATGTCTGAACAACAGCAAATGAATTCAGCAGATAATATTAATATACACATATGTGTACACACACATACGTAAAACAGTAACCAAAGACAGATGTGCGAGGTTGAAGAGGTGGGAAGTGTTGGAGGGGTAAAAAAGGGTATAAATGATGCAAATATAGACCCATGGAGGAAAAACATCTCAAAAAATAATAAAAGAAACATAAAATAGGACCTCTCAAGAATTATTTTCACTTTATGATCTTTGTAAAAGTTTAACGCATAGAAGAAAACTTTAAAATCCTGATTCTAACGCAAGGACCTCTGGCACCGTCGTGAGTGTATGAATTCCTCTTTGACGTGAGTATATTGATCAGGAATGACAATGAAAGGAAGGATCAGAGGAGCAAAGGGATTTAAAGAGAGGACTCTGCAATCATTTCATAATTAATGAGGCCATCCATCCTGTGGCTTTGTACATTATAATTGCATTTGGTTTGCTGACATCTCAGAGTCAGTCTCTGATGCAAACCAGTACAGTTGGCAACAATTCACGGCCAGGCGACTAAGAAGATAGAGACCACTGGGCCACAATTCTTCAGCTTTGTCTCTCAGATTATTGTGAAACTGAGCCAGTACATGGCTTTAGGTGGCTTTAGCTGATTTTCTGGGGTTTTAACTCACATTCAGCCAGCTCTGCACCCTGTGCTAGTCCACACCTTCATACCTTTACCTGGCAGCCTTTGCTTTAACCAGGACATCTTAGAGGCCATAACGCTAACTACCTAATTTGTTAATTGTTCTCTGTGAGAAGTGAGTGTGTGTACCGTTTGCTAGTGCCTGTGTTTGTGGAGGTCAGAGGTCAACATCAAGTGTCTTCCTTGATTGCTCTCTACCTTATTTGGGTCTCTCACTAAACCTGGTGCTGACTGATTTGGCTACACTGGCTGGTCAGTGAGCTCCAGGAATCGTCCTGTCTCCCTGTCCCCCCCCCCCCCCCCCCCGCCAGTGCTAGGATTACAGATGCATGCCAGCTCAGTAATGGGCTGCTTTCTTTTTAATGTAAACACTTGTACAGCGGTCCCTTCACCCTCTGAGCCATCTCCTCAGCTCTCACAATATTATTTGAAATGTTTATGTGTTATCAAGACAATAACCATTGAGTAGCAGTAGGCACACACATGTATATGTGTGTGTGTATGTGTGTGTGTGTGTGTGTGTGTGTGCGTACACACACACACACACACACACACACACACACACACACCACTCATTCTGTCTCCTTTACAGACGAAGCTAGTAAATGCTGTGAACACCCTGAGAGGGTGCTACAAACTTCCCTCATTTATAGGAATGTGGTGAGGAGCAAATTCGTCAGAATGCAGTTATTCTTTAAGATGATACAGCCATCAATAAAGGTGAAGCTTAGTTCATAAAACAATACTCTAGTTCAGTACTTGTGCTTACTTTACTTAGAGTGAGATAAGATTCTAAAAAATCAGCTAGACCGTCGAGCTGACAAAATTGCTCCCTTCCAATGCTATCTCAAGGTCAACTCACGATCTCCAGATGGGGAGTAAGATGTGCAGGCATGCAAGCACATGCTAAGTGTCTTCCTAGGACCTACAGGACCTCTGTAAAAACACCAGCGATCATGTCAGTCAAGCCTGGCTTAGATGGCAGAAAATCATGGAACTTTTGAACAAAACACCATGCAGAGTTACCTTTCCATTGGTGCAGCATACATTTAGGCTCCTGAAAAACGCAGGCATATCTTTCTTGACATTTCTGTGCTTTTCTGAAAGTTTTCTAATCTGTTTGATGGATATTTTTTGAAAGCACAGAGCTGAGCAGAAAGAAGTCATTGCTTTGGGAAATCTAAGAAAGACGTGGAGAAATAGTGACAGTTTGGAAAATCCTGGTCTCAGACTCTCAACTTCGATGTGTGTCTGTAATGACTCAGTGAATCCCAAGAATAAACTAGATGACTTTGTCTCCAGAAGTGTTTTTATCCCTCAGTAAAACAGAGCTAAGAATCACCTCTGCCTTCTTAGATTTGAGATGAGGACTGAATTAATGCACTCCAGTGTTCAGATAGTGTTTGAGATCTCTTAGCATATCTATCCTCCACGATTCACTCAGCTCCCATTGGCCTGCTGACCATGAGTTTAGGTATCAACAGTGCAGCACCCGACAGACAGGTCGGGTCCCTGCTCTCTGGCAGCCTACATTTGCCAGTGAGGGAGACAAAAGGGGAGAGGGGGAGAGAGAGAGAGAGAGCGCAAGCATTAAATTACCAGGTGGTACGAAGTCTATTATTAAATGAAGCAAGGGGATAAGAAAACACATTTTTCTCTTCAGATGAAATATTCAAGCTACACATGTTAATAGTTATTACGATCACTGGGAGGGGTGAGCTGACATTTTGCTCCTGTACTGCACTATTGTAATAATGATGACAATATTAAACATAGTCAAAATAATACAATGGCTATTAATTAAAGGAAGTAATAATGACAAGAAGTTCTGAGCAGTCCACTGTCAGTGAGCGCTAGGTACCTCTCTTTGTGCTGGTTTCTTCTGTCTCCTCATCCTTACTTGCCTGCCCACGCCCTATTATCCGTGAATATATCCCCGAGGAATGAAAATGCATCATAAGTTGTTTAAAAAAAAAAAAAAAAAGACAAAATAAAAGTTAATCCCGACACCAGCCCCCTCTCCACACACTGAGTAGCAACGCCAAATATAAATTCTTTCTGAAGTTCTCTGCTGCCATGGCTTATTGCTGCCAGTGTGGGCTCTTCGATTAGCATGGATAAGTGGGTCCTGACCATATGTCAAGAGAACGTGTCCTTTCGGAGTGACCTCATATATCAAACACACACCCCTGGGAGGCTTGCCCCAACCCCACTGCAATGACAACCTCCTCCAGTAGATTTCCCGTTTTGTCACCTGTGACCGTATGCTGCCTCCTGTCACTTGTGTCAGTGTGGATGAGCCCTTTCCCATCCAGCCAGAGCTGGGACTCTTTAATGGCATCTTTCGTTTTCTCGGGGACACTCCAGCTGAGGTGCAGAGTCTCTGAGCTCTGGGCTGTGATGTTTGGTGGTGGGACACTCTCCGGGATTCCTCTGGTAGTGGCAGCGACTACCTGTGAGCAAGGAAATTAAACAGCCGTTTATAGCCATTGTCCACAAGGAATCCTGATCGATGAAAATGTCTCTTTTGTTTTAGAGCCTTGCCGTCTAGCATGGCATATCATTAGCAAAGGCTGGGAGAAGCTGTCCCTCCCCACTTTCCATTCCTTCCCTCTCATCCTATTTAAACAATGAAATCTGACCTTGAATATATTACATAAGCCTCCAACTACTATTTATCACAACAGGTCTGACAACGATTTTGAAGGCAGAGTGAAGCTCTCAGTTTAAACAAGTGCGATCAGCCTGGCAGACTGTCTTCCTGGAGAACTGTCTTCCATATGGCCCATCAGTGTCTTTGCATTTTAACGGCCTGATTTTGTAAAGTTAAGCATCAGTAAATATGAAGCAAAGCTATGTCTGAACTTGCTTGCACAGAGCAGGCCTTAAGCAGCATAAAGGGAAGCTTCCCTGTATTCTTCCTGAGATGACTGCATGCTATCTGCATCAATGTTCTAGAAAAAGAACCAAACCCAGCAAGAAGAAAAAAAAAAATCAGCCAGTTGCTGAGTCAATGGTGTCAAAGTATCAAAAGAAATGGGTGTCAAAATATGTTTATTCAGAACCAACAGCATTTGTTGTTGGGGGGGATGTTTTCCCCCAGGATGAACCTGATTTCATGGTTTACCCAGTTGTTCTGGCATCTGGTAGACCCAGGCCCTGTTATGCACAAATACAGAATTGTTCAAGGACTGTTCAGACCATAACTTTCATTGAGCCAATCAGCTGCCATCTGTCAGCACAGTGGTGGGCTCGGTTATCACTGTGGCTCTGTTGAACAAAACTTCCCAAGTGTGTGGTAGCTGATGAGTCGGATTCAGAGTGTCGTGTGGCTCTTGCAAGTCTGTGGAGAGCCCAGTCTCCTGAAGTTTTAATCCAAGGAAGAGCATTAGAGCCATTCTGTTGGCCAGGGTGGCTCCCAGGCTCCTTCCCACAAAGCTGGCTTCTGTGAAATGGCACTTGGTTCATTTTCCCCCTGTTTTTTCTCAGTCTCCTCTTTGGAGTTTCCTTTCTTCTCTGTTCTGAGGCCGTTTCTATCACTCAGCACCAGGCCCTCTGCTTCTGTTTCTCCCTAGTGCCTTTGATGATCACATCTAAACCTGCCGCTGTAACTTCTTGCACAGATCTTCCCAGCAAGCCCATCTCCTGGTCTAGCATGCAGCATTTTTTTCATTTACAATGACAAACGATATCTACCTCCCTGTTATCTGCTCTTTCTCTTAAATAGTTTTGAGAAGCTTGAAGATAATCTTATTGTTTTAGCGTCTTTGTTTCTGCCTGGATCACAGCAACCACACCTACCAATAGCTGAAGCCACATACCTTAAAAATAAACATAACACTTTCCTTTCTTCTTCTCTGGGCGTTCAACCTTTTGACATTGTGATGCAACATTGCCATCTACAAAGGTTGTGCTTAAGAAACACAGACAAAAATTGCCCAAAAAAAACCTTCATAATATTTTAAGTAGTTCCTAGTTTAGTCTTGGGGCTCAGTCCCAGCAACCCCAGGGAGTATATGAACACAAGATGCAGGTTGGACACAGTTGTATATTCTGTACAGAGTTCACATCAAAACTGTGTCACCTGCATCTTGTTTTATCTTTGTCATTTTTTTTGAGACGCTATTATGTCGCTGTCCCCAAACTTACTGTCATCGAAAATGTCTTGAATTCCTGGTTCTCCTGCCTCTCCTCAGAAGGCTGGGATTGCAGCCCATGCCTGGCTTCTGCAGTGTCGGGCTGGAGACCGAACCAAGGCTCTCTGCAAGCTAGGCGAGCACTTTACCACCGACTGACCGGATTCCCAGCCTCTCCTGATCCCAGTAACCTAAACCTGGACCTTTATTATTCTGTAGCAAGGCTGCCAATGAAGGCTGAGATCACTTAGCCACACAGCGAGTTCACACATTTGCTTTTCTAAGTGCAGGCAAAGTTTGACGACATGATGATGAGAGGCCAAATCTTTAAAGTTCAGACTCCATTTTAGAGAACTTGACCTAAGTTTGAACTCAGGTAAACTAACAGGCTGGGGCCTAGCATTAGTTTCCAAGTTACCCTTCCAACAATAGGGGAGCCTAGCTCCAGTCTCTAGGCTAATCCCCAGCCAGACCAGTGTCTCTAGGTTACACCCTCAACAAGACCAGCATCTCCAGGTTATTCCCCCAACAAATCTGCACCCCAGGTTACAAGCCCACCCCTTGCCTAACGACCACCAATGCAGAGGGGAGCAGAAGTTAAGTTTATGATATGACTCCCGGCACCAGTCAGTTATGTTAAAGGCCACAGGAACGTCCTAATTAGATGCTTGCACAGAACTCCCTGCTTGTTGCTTACTGTAAAGCCTTGCCCTGGCAGACATTCAGGGATCCTCTCTCCACCAAAACCATCCTTCATGACAGAGGTGCAGTGGGGGAGAGCTAGCTTGAATAGAATAGAGACCCTGCTGTGAGTTGCATCAGATTGGCTCCTGTCTGTTTTCAAGGGGATCACTAACACTTCCCTGACACTACAATATTATAAACTGGTGAGCAGTTTTGGACATTTTACAGCTTTCTAGAATACTACTGTCCTATTCCAGTTCCTGCCGTTATCACAAAATACTGTGGCTGAGAAGCATCTAAAGAGTTCTCTATTTCTCTTTTAACATTCTGGAATCTGAGAAGTGGAAGACTGGATGGCCACACAGGGAGTGGAGCATGCTGTTGCGAGAAGGGTCCATGGATATGTGTACAAGCAATCGAGCTCGAGAGGTAGCCTCAGAATAACCTGCACCATGGTGGCTCATCTGGTCCTGTGAGTGTGACGATACACTCTGTTGCATGAGAAAGGAGGATATTTATCCCCGTGCCAGTGTGGAACCATTGTCACCAAGCACCTCTCACAGCTGCCCCTACCACTCAACACCAGTTCTTGGTTTCTTTCAAAATTGGAATTTTTATTAACCCTCCAAGCTTCTTCTCATGTCGTATGAATGCTGTGTGCTTAGGATATAAAGACCCGGCACTAATATGAACACTTATTGGGCATTAACTGTTTTCTTGCATTGACACCAACCCTCATCATGAGACCGGCTGGGGGATTATCACAGCAACTGCCCAGAGATAATTACTGGGAGTGGGGCTGGGGAAGAGTCACTGACAATTAAGAGTTTACTGTTGTTAATAAAGCACTGATAGGTGGTTAAGTGTCTGTGAGAATCTTCCCTTTCAGACGTAAGCATCGACACCCAATGACACCCACTCTCCTCAATGCCACTCTGAAAAAAGACATGGTTTTCTGGCCTTGGGAAAAATCATACCCAAGGTGTTAATTCACACAGCCCTCACCCTGGACTCCTCTTCCCTCAGTTAGGTGAGTTCTTCTCACCTTGCAACTGACGGCACAGGCAGCAGCGGTGCAGGCTTTCAGCGGGTGTGAGTATTCCTGGAGTGGTTGGATGCCCTGCGTGTCCGTGAAACCCAGCACTGGTCCCTGAGAGTGTTCCCTTCCGTCTCGAAGAAGAATGTGGTGAACGATAGGCCCTGGAAGGTAGAACAGCGCTGCTGCTGTGTGTCACGCCAGTTTAAATATTTCCAAACAACATGAAGGTCACAGGACTTTCCCAGTTACATTTCTTTATGCACATGCATATGTGTATGTGCATCTGTACATGCATTGGTGTGGAGGTCAGAGGTCAGGGGACAAATTTATGGAGTAATTTCTCTCCTACCATGCAGGTCCGAGGGATCACTCAGGTAGTTAAGCATGGTGAAGCATGTCTTCTAACTACGAAGCTGTCTAAGCAGCCCTGTCATAGAATTTTTTAAAGAAATGCGATACTGTAGCATTTTAAAATATAACATGGTTTTTGTTTGTTTGTTTGTTTGAGCAAGTAGTTCTCAATTATACCAGAGGGGAGATGAATTGCAGAACAGAGTTATTTATGTTTATCTCTGTTGGTGGCTAAAAGGATTTACTACCAACAATAGGACAATTTCTATTTCAACTATAATCTGCTTATTTGAAAGCAGCTCTGGTAGGTGCAATGGTCTGGGGGGTTCTGAGTGATTATTTTTAGCATTGTTATTTATCTTGTCTCAAAACGATGAGCAATGGGCAGACACAAGGGGTTTCCTTTTATCAGTAAACATTTCCCACTGAACTGAGGCATGTCAATGCGCAATACACTCATTTTCAGACTGTAGAAATTTACAAAGCTGGTATTTCCATTTTTGAAATAGCTCAATACCATTTGACTGTACGGGCTCCATCCACTGTAAGAAAATAACATCTTCCTGATTGCCCGTCCTGGCCCATCTAGGGGCCTTGACTCTTTCAGGCACATCTTCTCTTGTGCTGGCTCTAACAGATTGACTGAATCCTCGCCCGTAGCTGTTCCGTGCAGAAACCCTATATTCATACACAGTGCTGGACTTGAGGTCTGTGTCTGCAGGACAAAAATCAGACACTGAGGGCTTATCTTTTTATTCTTTTCTTTCTTTATAACCATCATACTAAAAATTAAAATCAAATACTTTTTAATTTTTATTTCTTTGCATCTCTATGTGTTTATGAGTGTGTGTGTGTGTGTGTGTGTGTGTGTGTGTGTGTGTGTTTGTTCCTGCAGAGGCCAGAAGATGCTATTGTATCTCCTGGACCTGGAGTTATAGACAGGTGTGAGACTCCCACATCGGTATTGGGAACTGAATTCTGGTCTTCCACAAAACCAGACTCTTACCTTGAGATTCATGTCTCTAACCCCCTAAAATCAAGATCTTTAAACATTTAGAACTAATACTTAATGCTCTTATCCCTTTGTGCATTTAAAAAAAATCCATTTTATAGAGAATGAAAACAATGAAGTGTTAACTAGATACAGAGATGGTAGTCTCACAGCAAGGCAGTCATCATTTCTGAAGAGAGGAATGATTAAAGAAACACTAAGAGGCTGGAGGGAGGGCTCAGACTGCAGTACTCGTAGTGTAAGTATGGCACGATGAACTCCACACCCAGGATACATGGCAGAAGCTATGCTCAGCAATGTTGGAATCCCAGCACAAGGGTTGGGGGTGGTGCAGGGTAGAGACAAGTGGATCCCAGAACACTCATCAGTGGGAAAACCTATCTCAAAAGTAAGATGGGAGTCAGAAGGCAGTGAGCCCCTGCCAGCTGAACTGCCCTACTCCCTAGACTAGGTTCCCAAAGACACATTCCAGAGCCTCTCTACTTCCACCTTACCAGCCACTCTACAGAGGGGTTCTTATCCCCAGTTTCACCAGACTCCAGTTGCTCAGGTGCAGGTCACACCAGTCAGAAGAACAAAGACCCCCTACTATACCACAGGCCAAGCTGGTTGCCACAAATCAAGCCCCTAACATGGTCACAAACTCCATAGTGGATCATCATTCAAGAAGGCCACCAGAAATCCAGTCCACAAAGATCAGAAGACCTAAGAAAAAGCAGAAACCAAGAAACAAAACACCCATCCAGCAAAAGAAATCTCAGAAACATCAGTGTAAAAACACAATCAGCAATAGCCATAGCAATGTGGTGCTACTAGAGACAGAAAGACCTTATATTTCAGTACAGCTGAAACATAAGAAAATGACCTTAAAACCAACTTTGTGATGATGATAGAGATCATCAACAAAGAAATGGGGAAAAATCCTTTAAAGAAATCAAGGAAAAGATGAGCTGAAAATTGGAAGAAATCAATAAACCACTTAAAGAATGCCAAGAGATCCAACAAAACAAACAAACAAACAAACAAGTGAAGGAAACTGTTCAAGACATGAAAATGGAAACATAAGCAACAAAGAAAACACAAACAGGAAATTCTGGAAATGGAAACTTCTAGGTAAGCAAGCAGGAACTGGAGACTCAAGCATCATCAACAGAATGCAAGAAATGGAAGAAAGAATCTCAGGGGTTGAAAATATGGTAGAGAAAATAGATTCACTGGTCAAAGAAAATGTTAAATCTATGAAAAGTCTAACACAAAATATCTAGGACATGTAGGGTGCTGTGAAAAGACAAAATATAAGAATAATAGGAAGAGAGTAAGGAAAAGAATCCAAGCTCAAGATTCCAGGAAATATATTTAACAAAATCATAGAAGAAAAGTTTCCTAACCTAAAGAAGGACATGCTTATAAAGATAAAAGAAGCTTAAAGAACATCAAATAAAGTGGACCAGAAAAAGGACATCCCCATGCCACAGAATTATCACAGACACTAAACACACAGAATAAAGAAAGCTTGCAAGGGAAAGAGGCCAAGTAACATATAAAGGCAGACCAATTAGAATTATACCTAACTTCTCAATGGAGATCCTAAAAGCCAGAAGGGTCTGGGCAGATGTCTTGAAAATTCTTTAAGGACCACATATGCCAGTCTAGACTATTATAACCAGTAAAACTTTCAATCACTGTAGATGGAGAAAATAATATATTTCATGACAGAGTCAAATTTAAACAATATCTATCAACAAATCCAGCCCTACAGAAAATTCTAGAAGAGAAACTCCAATCCAAGGAAGTTAACTATATCAGTGAAAACATAGTTTCACACCAGCAAAACCTAAACAGGGGAAACACACATACACCACCAGCATCAGCACCAGCACCAGCACCAGCACCAGTACCACCACCACCACCACCAACTACAGCTATTTTACACTAAGAATTAACAATCATTGGTTATTTATATCCTTCAATATCAGTGCTCAATTCTGCAATAAAAAGACACAGGGTAACAGAATCTATACAAAACCAGGATCTACTCTTCTGTAGACTAGAAACACACTTCAACATCAAAGATAGACACTATCTCAGAATAAAAGGTTGGAAAAAGATTTTCCAAGCAAATGGACCCAAGAAACAAGTTGATGTAGCCATTCTGAAATCTAACAAAATAGATTTTAAACCAAAATTAATCAAAAGACATGGAGAAGGAAATTTCATACACATCAAATGAAAAGTCCAGATGACATTTCAATTCTTAACATATATGCTGTGAATGCAAGGGGAGCCTCATTTGTAAAAGAAACATTACTAAAGCTTAAATCACACACTGAACTCTACACATTAATAGTTGGAGACCTCAACACCCCAGTCTCATCAATAGACATGTCATCCAGCCAGAAACTAAATGGAGAAATAATGGAGCTAACAGACAGTATGAGTCAAATGGAATTACCAGATATCTCCAGAATGTTTCTCTCAAACACACACGCACACGCATACCCTTCATAGCATCTCATCAAACACTCTTAAAAACTGACCACATACTTGGTCATAAGGCAAGTCTCAACTGATACAAGAAAATTGAAATAATGGACTGTATCCTGTCAGATCACCATGGATTAAAGCTGGATTTCAACAACAGAAACAACAGAAAGTCTACAAACTCATGGAAATTGAACAACTCTATTCAATGACCACTGGGTCAAGGAAGAAATAAATAAAGACTTCCTAGAATTCAATAAAAATTAGTGCACAACATACCCAGACTTAAGAGACACAGTGAAAGCAGTGCTAAGAAGAAACTTAATAGCCTTCATAAAGAAGTTAGTGAGATCTCACTAACTAACGACTGTTAGCCACTGTTAACTAGCGACTTAACAGTGTATCAGAAAGCTCTCAAACAAAAAGAAGCAAACACACCCAAAAGAAGGAGATGGCAAAAAATAATCAAATTCAGGGCTGAACCAATAAAATAGAAATGAAGAGAGCAATACAAAGCATCAATGAAATGAAGAGTTAGTTCTTTGAGAAGATCAACAAGTCAGACAAACCCTTATCCATCCTAATTAAAAGGGGAGAGAGAATATCCAAATTAACAAAATCAGAAATGAAAAGGAAGACATAATAACAGACACAGAAGAAATCTAAAGAATTGTTATGTTATACTCCAAAACCCTGTACTCCACAAAATTGGAAAATCTGAAATAAATGGAAAATTTTCTTGATAGATATCACTTACCAAAGTTAAATCAAGATCAGCTAAAGAATTTAAATATACCAGTAACCCCTAAGGAAATAGAAGCAGTCATTAAATGTCTACCAACCAAAAAAGCCTAGGGACAGATGGCTTTTGCACAGAATTTTACCATACGTTCACAGAAGACCTAATATCAACACTCCTCCAATTATCCCACAAAATAAAACCAGAAGCAACATTGTCAAATTCATTTTATGAGGCCAAAGTCATCCTGATACAGGAAGACTGAATAAAGAAAGAGAATTACACATGAAAATCTGTCAATGTAATCCACGATATAAACAAATTGAAAGAAGAAAACCACATGATCATCTCATTAGATGTCAAAAGAGCCTTTGACAAAAATCCAACACCCTTTCATGATAAAAATCTTGGAGAGATCTGAGTTGCAAGGGACATAACTAAACATAATTAAGGCACTTTACAGCAAGCCTATGGCCAACATCAAATTAAATGGAGAGAAACTCAAAGAAATTCCACTAAAACTAGGAACAAGATAAGGCTGTCTTTCTTTCCATATCTATTTCATATAGCAGCTGAAATTCTAGGTGGAGCAAAAAGATAAATAAAGGAGATCAAAGCAATAGAAATTGGATTGAAGTCAAAGTATTGCTATTTGCAGATAACATGATAATATATGTAAGTGACCCCCAAAATTTACTAAGGAACTCCTACAGCTTATAAACCTCTTTACCTAAGTGGTTAGATATAAGATAAAAATAAAAAATAAAAATTAGTAGCCCTCCTACACAGAAATGTCAAATAGCTGGAAAAGAAAACAGCCTTCACAATAGTCACAAATAATATGAAGTATCTAGGGATAACTCTAAGCAAGCATATGAAAGACCTGTGTAATAAAAAGTTCAAGTCTTTGAAGAAGGAAATTGAAAAAGATATCCGAAGATATAAAGATCGTCCATGCTCATGGGCTAGTAGGATTAACACAGTAAAAATGGCAATCCTACCAAAAGCAATCTACAGATTCAAAGCAATCTCCATCCTAAAAATTCCAACACAATTCTTTACAGACCTTGAAAGAATAATACTCAACTTCATATGAAAAAAACAAAACAAAACAAAACAAAACCCCACAATAGATAAAGCAATCTTGTACAATAAGAGAACTTCTAAAGGCATCATCATCCCTGACCTGAAGCAAATCTGTAGTAACAGAAACTGCATGGTATTGGCATACAAACACATTGATCAACGGAATTGAATCGAATGCAATCCAAAGACTCAGACATACCTAAATCCACATACGTATGGACATCTGATTTTTAATAAAGAAGCCTTAAGTACACACTGGAAAAAAGAAAGCATGCTCAACAAACTGATAGAAGAGACAGGGTAGATGGGAGAGCTTCCTGAACAGAACATCAATAGCACAGGCACCAAGATCAACAATTAACAAATGTGACCTCATGATACTGAAAAGCTTCTGTAAAGCAAAGGACACTGTCAATGGGATAGAGGGATAGCACGCAGAACGGGAAGAGATCTTTACCAACTCTGCACCCAACAGAGGGTGAATGTCTAATATATATAAAGAACTCTAAAACACACACACACACACATACATACACACACACACACACACGGAGGGAGGGACAGAGGGACGGATAGAAGGAAAGACAGATGGAGGAGTGGAGGGATGGAGGAAGAAAGACAGAGTGGGGGGTGGGAGGCAGGGAGACAGGGAGGGAGAGACACACTGATGAATCCAGGCAATTAATGAATTCAGTTAGTAGACTGATGAGCCTCCTGACAGATGATCTAATCCCAGTGGTGAGCCCTAAATGCATACAGTGCTTAGTAGATGGACTCATCAGTATGTGCTTAAGAGTTTTCATGAACAGGTAAAGTAAAGGAGGATCATAAGCTCAAGGTCAGCTCAGGCTATGTAGCAAGTTCAAGGCCAGCCTTGGCAGTGTAGTGAAACTCTGTTTCAAAACAAATACCTGAGAAATAGTGGGGCCACAGCTCCGTGGGAGAGTGCTTGTTAAGACTGGGTAAGATGCTGGGCTCTCCCACAGTACTGCTACAAATAGGAAAGTTTGTTTCTCATGTTCAATTCATAGCCTTTTCTGGGGAGGGGGGACAATTTGGAGTGCAGGTTTTAAAAGCCCTTATGTTACATCAGCAGTACATCTATTTATCTCGGAAGAAGGCTCCTGCAAGGATGCTTTGAGAGCCCTTCAAAGTCTTGACTTGATTGCAGGTGGCAGATAAAAGTAGGGACCTCTCTGGGATGGAAACCCAATTATTTAAGAATGAGGGTCCGCGGGTGTGATATTTAACTGACAGCGGGAGACGGGAAGGCTGGTCAGACTCTGGTCTATTTTGAAGCCTTTCCTAATATTATTTTATTTCATTTATTAAGTAATTTTTGTTTATGACTTGAGTGTTAAATCCTAACCTATCATTTATAAGGACATCTCAGGCTGGTGGGAAAGATGGGGTAAGTGTCTACAACAAGTGCCATACAGTAAAGTGGGTGGCCTTTGTAAGCCAGATGCTGCAGGGACAGAAGGGGCTCATGGCTGACCTGGGAAGCCTGGACCAAAGATTATCATCTTGGGCCTGGGCAATATGATGAAGGGCTAAGGAAGGGGAAGCATCACTTGAGGGAGGTGCCAAGTGCTCTGAAGGAAGCTGCTTGCCCACATGAAGCGTCTAGATCTCATGCTTCACAATGCGTTGTGTGTAGGCTGTGCGCTTCCCACAGCAAGCTCCTTTTCCAGGTCTGAGCCTCTGTCCTTCACCTCCTATGATCACACTAGATGACTGCCTTGGGAGTATGCAGAGGGTGCTGACTATCTAGCATGGCACTGGGAGTAAACTCTGACTGGTTATACTTTACCCTGGCTCCTCCTTTCCTCCGTAAGCTTTCTTGTCTAGCCTGGGATCCCACCTGGAACTTTCCATTCCTGAAGTTTGACATGCTCACTGCCTGTGGTTAAGTAAGGACGGTGATAGTTCATGTTGAGGGTCTAACTTGTCTTTTAAAATATTTGCTACATTTATTTATTTTTGTCTTGGGGTCATGGCCACCTTAGTGCCATGGAGAAGTCAGAGGGCGGCATTGCTTTGTCTACTTAAGTAGAGTATATGAATGATGTAACTTCAACAGACTCTCTGGCTCAATGTGTATCATACACATCTTTTTGCTCAAAACCAAGCGTATTCTGTGAGGGCTTTAGTAAACGTTGGAATAATAAAACTGTAATAAAGAGCAGAGCTAATTTAGAAATAATCTTCAACTCTACAGAGTTTCTTGTCCAGCTCAGCCACGAATCCCGAAGTACAAAATGGTAGTCAGAAGTTAATATCACGGTGGCTGTGAAGCTTATTGTTCTGAGGATGACCCACCATCTCAGGGACAGTCCCACTCTGGAGTGGTCTCCTTCCTCAAAGCAATGCTCCTAGGTCTCACGGGTAGCCTGACAGGCTTCTCCATTGTTCCTGCCTCCAAGCACGACAGTGTCCATTCGCTGCTCTCACTGAAAATTGCCTTATAGCTTTGAGAGTGGAAATTAATTGTCAATCAATGGAATATTCCAGAAAGGCACACAAATAGCTTATGTCTTGTTCTTTATTCTTTTTTTTGATTTAATTTAAAATAGCATTTCAGCCTTGCTGAAGGATAGACTTAAAATTCTAAATAACTGACTTGAGTGAGTGCATCCAGATTATGTCATTGATTACTGTGCAGCAAGTTGGCTTAAAATTATGATGGACTGATTGACACGTAGGGGATTGCCAGAGAGAAATGGAGTCTGCACCAGCAGTAGCCTCTCACTAGGCCTACAGCATGGGCGGTGGGTAGGATCCCTTACCTATGAAAGAATGTGCATTTACATCTGCAGAATGAACTATTTCCTCTGCTGCAGAACACAGTCCTTCTGCTGCTTTCTTCCCTGTGGAACTGAGAGGCCCTCTCATTACTGTGCAGATATGGCTGGTGGCGTTGAAGTCGCACCGGCCACAGTGTGCTGTGCCTTTCATGGTTGCTGGGCAGACAGTCGCACATACTCTGGTTTCCTGTTGGGGAGAGGGACAAGAGCGTTTGTGAACTTCCTTTAGCCATGTAGAATGCAGTTTTGTATCACTTAAATGAATTTTTTTTACCCCTTGTGATAAATGAACAGTTTAAAACACATTCTAGGGAAGTGATTTTATACCAGAAGGAACAGAAACTCTGGAAGCCAATAGTTTGGATTACTGGTTCGGTTTTTTGTCTTTCTACTTCTGGGAACTTGGGTGTCATATACTATCAGAGAGTCTTCTTCATGAGTGCATAAATTGGAAACTAAATTCACCAGAAAGTCTTGGTCTGTGAATCAAATGACATGACCCCTGAAGTAGCCCTGAGCTCAGAGCATATGTAGCAAGCAGGAACTGCAGCAGGATTAAATATGAACGCTGCCATTTTCATACGGTATTTTGGAAAAAAATATAGGATGAGATTTCTGAGAATCTGCACTTCCGTGCTGTAAGAAAAGTTGACTCTGGGCCCAGCAAGACTGTTGAGGGCATAAATACTCCTGATGCCAAGTCGGAGATCTGAGTTCAATCCCTGGGGTCCCGTGTAGTAGAGGGAGAGAACCAACTCCGCAAAGCTGTCCTCTGACTTCTCCATGGCACAAAGGTGTCCCTGACCCCAAGACACAAATAAATAAATGTAGCAAAAATTTAAAAAGACAAGTTAGACACTCAATACATAGTTTTAGAATAGCTAAGTATTACATATTATCATTATAATTATTAACATTTGTCAATCTTTTCTCTGAGGAATCTCTAGGTTCTCTATACTTACCAGTGAATGTTCTAATCTGAGGAAATTAAGTGCTTGATCTTTTTAAATTATAGGGGCTATAGAGAAGGTAATAGTCATATGACACAGATCCACATTGCATTCCTGTATATAAGCAATAAATGGGTTTTAAACAGTTTTCATGTTAAAATTTGATTTCTCTTCTCTATTTCATGAAAGGTTAAATTATTCTCTCCAAGTTCATCAAAATAACATTTCTTCAGAAAAACATGGTGTCAATTCCTTTAAAAAGGGGGAAGTAAGTACATGTTTATTGCCCTCTCTGTTTAAAGCCTATCCAAAGGACAGCCAACAAACAGATTACCCATAGGAAATAAAAAGAGGAATCTAAAGATTCCTCCACCCTGGAGCCATCCACCCTGGAGCCATCCATGGAAAGTTTTCTAATTTTTCATGCCATACCAGAGATCTCCACCAGATACTTAGTCTCTACCCAGCTGGCATCTAGGCAAACGGACTCCGAGCCTGGCTGAGAGGCCTAGGATGCACGTTACAATTCTCAATCACCTGACCCCCTGTCAGGCGACTACCCTGCCATGCTTCCCTCCGATAGACAGACCATGACCACACACAGCAAGGCTCAGACAATCTCTGACGAAGGCAGCGATTACAAAACATTAAAGATGAATGGGCTTAGGGCAAGCAAGAGAAGACCAAAGAAAAGAAGGGCCAAAGCTGTGCTAAATAAACAAATGAGGCCATTTAAAAATAAAGCAAACCAACCAAAATAACCAATACCATCAAAGTCAAAACCATAGACTCCCCAACCCAAAAAGCCCTTAAGACAGAATGGTTCTCATTGTAAAAAAAATTAGTAGAAAAGTCAAAACATAAATTGAAAGCAACACCTCAGTGAGGTACAAAAGGAATTTGTCAGTGGATGGGAAGAGCTGGAAGAAGATGCTAACAGATTAAAGGAGGCCAGGACCAACTAAGGGGTGGAAACCAAGACAAAAGTAACAGGAAATTATCAAACCAATGGTGAAACAACACTCACTCCCCAGAAGGGGGTGTAGTGAACTCCAGCATAAAATGGTACTTCCCCTACATCAGTTTAAAGCTGGGGATGCAGCTTACTGATAGAGTACATGCTTGTCTGGCATGTGCAAGGCTGTGTGCTCCATCTCCAATGCTTCGGAGACCACCAGACTTACTGTGAATCAGAGTAAGTCCACAGAGAGACTTGTTTTCATGAAGTTAGAGAATGAGAAGAGGTCTTCTGTGTGGAAACAGAGATGAATGCTGCTGCTCAGCTCACTCTCTCTGCCCATCCCATAGAACAGTGCTGTCCATCCCCTACATGCACACACCCCGAGGTGAGTGTTGCATCTTCAGTCATTTCCTCTGGGAAAACACACCCATAGACACACTCAGAGGTGTGATTCTCGGTAATTCTAAATCACAGGAGGTTGACAGTTGAGATGAAGCATCACAGTTGGCTGCTGTAAATGGCGCTATGTAGGGGCCAAGGAGGACAGTGCTCGGTCTGGGAGCACACACCTCCAGCCCTCCACTCCTCTGAAGGGCTGGGTAAACCTTCCCAGAGAACAGCTAATCATTAGGAATTCCTTTAGAATTCATTGTGCTAGCATCAATCATGACAAACTCATTCTGTATTAAGATGGATAAAATGCAAAAATGAATAATGCACACATGAGTTTTTATATTCCCATTTTAGAAAAATAGTTATGAACAACGTGTTTCTTTTCCCATCGCCAAAGCAGCACCTCCGAGAGGCTTTCTATCAATTACCTTCATCGCCATTCCAGCTGAAATCTCATCAGAACAAACATATTTCAAAGGATTATATCCAACTCCATCACAGCATCGCTGGCTCTCTGGAATGAGTTCAGTACCGCAGCAATTCACTGGCACGGGGTCATCCTTTCTAACGTGTGCTTTAGACTCTCCACTGGAAGCTGAACAGCATATGGTATCTGACATATTCACATAATCCTGCCCACAACACAGCATTCCTGCAACAATAAAATGTTATATATGAATATCAAATAAAAAGAGGGAAGAAAACAGAGGCAGCTGTAAAGCTTGGTATAAAAACGTCAGACTTGGGCAGTTTCTGTGAAGGAGCCACCGTAAAGGTAACATTTCCCCACCAAGGTGATTTAGATGTGTGATGAGGGTCCTTCTTACCAAGAGCACCAGGCACTCATTAGGAAATGAACACACTAGAGGAACTGTTCGGAAATCATTCAGCTGGGCCAGACTCTGCCCACACTCCATTAAAAAAAAAAAAAAAAAAAAAAAAAAGATCGGGTTTCTGTCAAAACTGCCTGTCCCTTTTGTGATGATAACATCATGCTGCACAAGTAGGTTATCTAGACTAAAAGGTCCTAGAGAGAAAGCCCTAGAAAGTCACAAGGGAGATGGAAAATGTAGTGACATCCCAGATGAGCAATCCTTGGTGAGGGTTGTGCAAGCCCTTGCCTGTCTTTGTCTGGGGTGTAGCATTTGCCTCTTGTGCTCTTGTGAAGTCTGAAATAACCACAGTCTTCCTTTCTCCCAGAGTTAGACTGGGTACAAGGTTAGACCTGGGTACCAGGTCATGGATAGGGCTTAGTTGGCAGAGTGCTTGCCCACATTTGCTTTCCAGTCTGTACAGAGTGTACCAGATGGTGGTACACTCCTGTGGTGCCATCATTAGGGAGGTAGAGGCAGAAAAAGCAGAAGTGCAAAGTTGTTTTCAGTGACCCGGTAAGTCTAAGGCTATCTTGGGGTCCTGGGGTACATGGTGTCATGTCTCACAAGACAACAACTGTTCGAACTTCGACAGCTATCCCTGTAATAGAGCACACCGATAAAGAAGACACTGAGTGACCACACGGTGTGACCGCACTGGACAAGATGTAAGAGGCCACGGAATGCTCAGCCCTAAACGGGACATGTTCTCCTTCCAGTGCTCAGGAACCACTGTGAAATGAGGGTTAGAAAGATTGTAAGAGGCTGTAGATGCCTAGAGGGAAACAGCAGAGCAGTGAGCCACAGTGGTTACTGCTTTCGACGTCATACACAAGCTCTGTGCAAGCCCAAGTCATCCCAAATCCCAGGATGGAGTGAGGAGTTGTCAGGAAGTCTCTCCACTGCTGAGGATGTAAGAGAGTTTGTTAGTGCTGGGGGTAGGGTGGCAGCTCCGTCCTAAGAGTGCGAGCTCTGGTGAGATGATCCTTCTCCAGTGGAAGGCCGGCACCCACAAATACACTTAGGGGGAATGAACTGTCCATGATGGATTTAAGAAGATAAAAAGGAACACACAGTTGGGTGAGTAGGGAGAGCTGGAAGATTTGGGTGAGGGAGTTGAAGGTGAACGGAACCCATTGTGCAAAATTCTCAACCAACTCAAGCACACCACAGCACACACACACCACACACACCACACATGTCAGAACATGCACACACACCACATATCAGAACATGCACACACACACACCACATATCAGAACATGCACACACACACCCCACACATATCAGAACATGCACACACACACCCCACACATATCAGAACATGCACACACACATACATACCACACATATCAGAACATGCACACACACACACACCACACATGTCAGAACATGCACACACACACCACACATGTTAGAACATGCACACACACACCACACATGTCAGAACATGCACACACACACCACACATGTCAGAACATGCACACACACACCACACATGTCAGAACATGCACACACACATGCACCACACATGTCAGAACATGCACACACACACCACACATGTCACACCCCTATAACCTCCTCTCACATACCACACACAGACAGCCCCCTGCTACACACCACATACACACAGCACACAGAGATGCACGTATGCACAAATACACACACCACACATACACATCACATATACCACACACATACATACACATCACACAAACCATACACACACATACACACACCACACACACACATACACATCACACAAACCATACACACACATACACACACAACACACACCATGTACAACACACACATGCACACACACCCCTCATACAAACTAGTAGAACATGTTTGTGGTCACAGAAAAGCAACAGCATGGCAGCCAGGCACTATTTTTCTGATTCGCCCTCAGCTCTGTCAGATGACATGGTGGTCAGGCTGGGGAGTGCGGCCTTACAGGGCGAATCCTTACCTGAAGGGAGACATATACACCTGAAGGACAAACAGACTTCTCTCCTACCACCAAATGCCTATCATTTCTCAGCACCATGGAAGAAACCTAGCGTTCATTTAGACATAAAGGCACCAGTTAAATAAACAGCACTCCAGGGTTGGACTACGCAGGAAATGAGGGTGCCGAGATGGCATGTCACCATGCTGTCTTATTAGAATCTGCATCTGGTCGTGCCACAACCTGATGAATGATTCATTTTAATTACAGTTCTGTTTGTTTATTATTAGTCCTGACTGATATCGCAAAGAACTTCAAATTCCAAATGTTCTGGGTCCTGAATTGTTTAATCTGGTCCTGTACAAACACCCATATTAGGATGAGCATTCTTAATAACAGACCAAAGACTCTTTGAAGCCTTTTAAAAAAAAAATCATCCAGTAGACCTCAGTGTGGTGGGTCCCTTAAAGGAAGAAGCTGTTCAGTCAGGGCTCTCAAGAACCATCAATCACACTGCTGATTATATGTCAAAAGATTTAAATATTTAAAAATTGCATATATGACTAATAATAGATACTGGTCATTATATAGTTTTGATGTATCATGCTGACCTAAATGTGACATGACAACTCTTCAAAGTAATTGAAAGTAAACTATGATATTAATAATTTTTATTAACCTTCCCAGGTCATGTTCTCAATAATAAAATATGCGCAGCAGGGTTCTCATTGTAGACTGAGTCTTAATTATGTGGGTAAGGACAGGTTTATTCATACAAAACGCCTACTTATGTATGTGTGTTCTTGACACACAGAAATGAACCTGGACTCCATGAGCTTGGGCTTGGTACTGTCTACACACAGTCATTATTTTTCTGATGCCTTTGGATCAGACATTTAAATACAACCTTGGATTCTCGACTGCCATTTGTTTTCTCTAGTAATTTTCTTAAAACTATGCGTGTTTCCATTTTAAGGTGCAATCAAAATCTGAAAACTGGCCTTTTAGGGAGGAGAATAATCCCCCCCACCACTTTTAAATTACTGCATGGCTTCACCATGCTTTAAATATGAAATCAAAATGCAGACATTGACCTAATTCGAAACTCCTAATCAGTCATCTGATCGCTCTGAGGGACTTTTGACAGGTCAACTAAAATTTTGATAATGAACTGTTTTTATACAAAGGGAAGGAGAGGACAAAAAGGATGCTTTCTTTGTCAAAGGGCTTCGCCTTGGCTTTTCTGAAATTTCAGGCAAGACTTCACTCACATAACAAGAAGTGACTCCCTTTCTAGTTTCCTTGGTAAGCCATTACTTCTTTAATTATTATCAACCTTGTTCCAGTGTGATAAATTGCTAATTACTTAATACTCTAATCAGCGTTCATTCTTTGCACAGATAAACCATGACAGTGCCATTAATTTAAATAGTAATTTCACTTAATGGCCAGAAAGGCACACCAGATTTTTATGCAGCATTTTCTGAAGACTGCATCCATCACTGTGATATTCTGACATAAAGATGTCTGACGTGCACTAACTCACTTAGGGAGAGCAGATGTTGCAGAGCCGGGCCTGGTAGTAATACCCATGGTGCATCACTTCAGCATGAATGAGCTGCAAATCCAGAGACAGGCCAGCTTCTGAAAGGCATGGCAACAACCTTTGACCCTTGCCTAATTTATCACACACAGCACTTGACTTTTGAACTCTGACACACAGAAGTCACGATCTTAAATATGCCCAAAGAAAAACAAAATAGGCCATGCATTATTGATGGCTTGGTCTGTTCTTCCGAAGGCTCCTCTTCACATTTGTACGGACATGGAGAGTGTCTTTGAACAAGACATAGAAATCATCCATATGTACAAGAGTAGATGTTTATGTTTCAGGCCTCCATAGTCTTTCACAACAGTAGACAGTCATTGGATGGCTTCTATTCTATTGCAGACAATGGAGAAAGAACTAGAAGAAGCTTGCAATCTCGTTACCAAGTATGCTAAGAGCATTTGCTTAACTTCCAAAACTAATGAAGAAATATTTATAAACACACCTGAAGATTTTTAAATTAAGTCTATAAAATGTGCTTTACATTCCTCAAAGACGACTAAGAAATAGACACTCTACCTCCAAGAAAATAACAGTAAAGTAGTGAAAATAAACTCACGTTACACTCTGGGATTTAGTTTATATTTGTCATATTTTAGAGCAAGATGTTCTGCATTTCAGGCATAAAAGAGAGCAGAAACAGATTACAATTAGTGTCTTCAGGAAAAACTTAGAAAATTAGGGGAGAATACTAAAAAAATAAAACAAGATTAAAAAAAAATTAAAAAAGAACATTCTTGCTTGTAATAACCAGTAGATGGCGCTATGGTCACCACCACAAAACTGAATTAACAGTAAGCTTGCTCCCCAAACCACTGCCATACATTTTAGAATATATATATAAAATGTAATATTATATATACATATATAATGTAATACACACAGAAATGAACATATATATATATTATATATAATATTACATTATATTTTTCAAAAGACTTTCATGGTCACATGGAAACATTTTGTGAGCAATCTCTTCCAGATAGCTCTTCTACCCTGGACTTCTATACTAGCCCCCTCCTTTTGTGAAAAACTTAGAAAAATATTCATATTTTTTGGTGGCCCTCATTAGTTTTTCTCAAGGCAGAGTCTAGGGCATGCAAATGCAGAATTCTGCTATGAGATAATTTCAGAAAGCATTTGCTATTAAAGACTGCATGGACCTGATTTATAATACATGTAAAGAAACATAATCTAAAGTCAGGGAATAATCTTGTTCACGGCTAACAGAAGAATCTCTGTTCTCTCTGAATGATGGAGAAAGTTTTAATTTTGTCTTTTAATGTTAAGGGATACATCAAGTCCAAGCCAAGATTAACAGCATACATGATAAAACCATATATGCAAAACACTAAGGGGAAATGTGTAATAAAGAGATTTAAAATATATTCGAGGAAAATGGTTAAGAATACATATCCAAGGGAATGACTTTCATCCCAAGACACCTGTATACCACTTCCACACCGCTCGTCCGCCCAGAGAGAGCACTAAAAACCATAAATGCTACCCCAGCGCTTCTGTTCCTACAGCATCTGTTAATTCACTCCATTTATAAAATACATATTGACAAAGACAACTGAACTGGGACCAGGGAGATTTGATTTGGTGTGAGAAAGTCAATTCAATGTGATTTTGTTAAAGGGCTCCTGCAGGCAAATAAAAGAGTTTAAGTCATAAAGTACATAAAGGGATGCTTTACGAGCCAGACCGATGTCGTGGCAGGCTCACAATGCCAGGCGGTGAGAGAGGCCAGGGTTGGGAACTGTGTTATAGGATCCAGGCCTTGTCCGGCAGGTGTGGCCAGTGGCTGGGGTGGACAGAAACAGATCCGTGAGCAGCTGTGACCATGATGTTGAGACCAGGAGGGGAGAGAGCAGAGGAGCAGAGAGGGCGGAGAACCTGCTTGTTTTCAGTGTGTCTGAAGGTCAAAGCAATAAAGAGATTTTTCTCTCTCATTTTATAAGTACTGAGCCTCTGCCTCCTCCACGGTGCCTACCAGGGTGAGGTGTCCCGGCAGCACTCCAGAACCATGCCAGTCTTGCTTCATAGGAGTTGAGAAACATCACAATGTAAGAAAGGCACCCCCTCCCCATTTGCTGGTGAGAGGACTCAGTGGTCAAGAGAGGGCTCAGGGATAAGGTTCTGCACCTGCAGAGGACTCAAGTTCAGTTCTCAGCATCTTTGCCAGGTGATTCACAACTACCCATGACTGCAGCTCTATGGGATCTGATGCCCTCTTATGGTCGCCAGAGGTACCTGCAAGCATGTGCGTATACCCCTTACACACATGCATCTGATTAAGAATAATAAAAATGATTATTTTGAAAAGAAACATTTGACTTGTTATCTGTCATCATTACCCTGAAGGAGAAGAGGGTGATTCTGAAACTGCCCACGGGCAGACTTCAAAGATGGAAAGACAGCAGGCAATTTGCATGCATGCTTGTATGGGTGTGTATGTGTGCATTCACATGTATGTGTGAGTGTGTTTTGATGCACTTTAAACGAAGATGAGAGTTCTTAACTTGGAAAGAATTCTCTAGCAGGTTAAGAATCTGTCCTGGAGGGCAGTGACCTTTGCCCTGTTTTCCTTTCTAGCATTTGGCTCTGTCATCTCTTTCTGTCTTTGTATTTTTTTTCGGCCACCCAAATTCAACTAGCCTTTTAAGATCAGAGTTAAGACAATCACATTCACTCTTCCAGGAACACTCACTAAACCCCGGGCTGGCTCAAACCTGTCTCTCTCTATTTCCTTGTGTAGATGATACAGCACTCAGAAGTCAAAGTGTGAGCTCCTACATGGGTATCAATTCCCCACCGGGTCAAGCTGCCTCACTAGAGACCTGACTCAGTGTTGAGGATTCTGACACAATGGTATAACCCAGACTTAGCTTTCTTCATCCCCTTAATGCAATGATCGCTCAGTTTAAAAAATGTGTGTGCATGAGACTGTTGCAGAAAGGGGGTGGGGGCGGGGGCTGGCGGGCGAGGAGAATGGCCAAAGCCCATTGCATGCATGGTTGAGAAAGTCATAATGAAACTCATTAGCTTTCACAATTAAGACACAGTAGCAAAAATTGAAAAGAGGAAGAAGAAGAAGGGGAACCTTTCACAGCCTCACAGATGACTATGCTCCTGGATGATCTGGAAATTGGGGGGGGGGATGAAATTCTAATTATTTTACACCCAAAAGAGCGATCTTGGATATAGACTCAATACATTCTGGTTTGTTGAATGAAAGGCTATGGCAGTTGACTAATGAAGAAAAGAAAAGAAAAAAGTAAAACCTACCTACCTGATTAATGGCATACACTTGCAAGCCCAGCATTTGGAAAGCTGAGGCAGAAGGATCAGAAATTCAAGGTCATCCTGGGCTACAGGATGAGATCCCGTCTTGAATGAACCAAACCAACTCAAAACAAAACTCAAAGCAAAACCACCTTTGCTTATGTGGGTTAAATCAGTAGATGCATTCTATCCTAGAATTAAATCCATTAACAAATAACAATAAATGCATATAAAGATATGCTTCTGAGGCATAAATATATTTTCCAAAACCAAAAACCAAATTTATGAGAAGAATGACATTCTCTTATGCTTTTTTTGTAGGCCAGTTTAAGGTCTAGTGTCACAGCCAGCAACTGAATTCTTCCCTCAGCTTCTCTCTGTTGCAGTAACACATGCCATATAGCACCTGGAAAACGCCGCCCGACACCCAAGGCGGGGTGCGTAGGGTGGCTTAGATGACCCAAAGGTGCTTGTGTCCCAGCCTGATGACCTGAGCTCGTTGCCTGGGACCTTCATGGTGTAAGATGGGAACTGACTCCCATAGACTGTGCTCTGATCTCCGCACTTGAGCTACAGCATACCTCCCCATGGTCCTCACACAAGGATAAATTAACAAATACACGTAATAAAACCTTAATGTGTACATTGGCTTAGTATTATTATGAAAACAGTTTCACTCTCACAGATGACCTTCTGGACTTTGGTTAGTACCATAAAAAGCTGCTAAGGCTGGAGCATACACGGATGCTGCGGTTTAGGGAGAGCCAGGATATAAAAATTCATAGACTACTAAATGAGGTTCAATAAAGGAAAGATTTAAGGGAAAAAAAATACTAGGTAAACGTGGAAAAAATGAAAAAAAAATGGTGGGAGAAGAGATGCCTTAGCTGGTGAAGTATTTGCTTTGCAAGTACAAGACTAGACTTTAACCAGCAGAAGCCATGTCAAAAAGCTGGGCATGGCGGTACATGCTTGTGGTGAGCAACCAACACAGAAGCTACATTGTTATACATTGTTACCAAGTCTCCTTACCTTGTAAGAGTAAGTTTGTTTCCTAAGTCGACTATATCCTAAAAACCATGTCTTTCAGTCTCTGGTGAACTTGTAACCCCATGATGTATACCCATCCTTTTGTCTTGCTAAACTCCTGAACACCAGTGATGATGCTCCTTCCACATGATGCATTCTTGCTGGTGTCTACCACACAGCCTTGAGCCCTGAGCTCCCCAGTCTTCTGTCCTGGCGCTAACAGCTGATCATCTCAACAGCTCTTTCCTATCAGCCCTAACCCTTTCCCAGGCCAGTGAGGGACTGCTCTCTGACACCTCAACTCAGAGGAGGTAGTCATCTGGCCAGTCCCCTGTGCACTTATAAACACCGCTTGTTCTGATCAGACAGTCATAGAAATGGTTCCTCCCTCCAGGTCTAACAGTAGTTCTGGCACTGAAGAATAAGGACAGGCAGATCCGTGAGGCTCACTAGCCATCCACTTAGCCTACGCATAAAGTTGCAGGCCAGTACGAGACCCTGTTTCAGGAAAGAAGGTGGGCTGCATCTACGGGATGATTTCCACAGTTGTCTTCTGGCCTCAGAACGTAAGTATTTGTGCACATCCACCCCTACACATGGGACATGCATACACAAGCAAAACTTGGAAATATCTACTTAATTCAATTATTTCTGACATCAAGTGGAGAATTGAAATGAATTTCAGACCATTCTCAAAATAGTGAGACTGAAATGAAACACTGTCTAGGGACTTGAATCAATGTATCTAAAATATGATAACTGGATAACTCTAAAGCTATCCGAAATATGATAACCAGCTAAAACTAAGGCTTGCTGATTTGCAGATGGACTGGTGACATTGACGATAACACGAGTCAAGTAGAGAGAATTATAGCTTAGACCAGTGGTCCTCAACCTTCCTGATACTATGACCCTTTAATACAGTCCCTCGTGTTGTGGTGACCACCAATCTTAAAATTATTTTTATTGCTACTTCATAACTGTAATTTTGGTGCTGTTATGAATCGTAATGTCAATATATGATATGTAGAATATCTGGTGTGTGACTCCTGTAAAAGAGTTGTTTGACCCCCAAAGGGGTCGTGACCCACAAACTTGAGAACTGCTGGCTTAGACAGACACGACCCCCTGAATACAGTTAATATCGTCAGCTCCACAGATAAGAAGAGTCACCACAAAGCACTTTCAGAGAAGAAAATCTGAAATACTGTGATCCAAAGGAGATCCTTGGTAGAGATCTCCCCAAATCTGACAGTTATTCCACCTATTTATGAAGCACAATAATGAGCTGGAGTACTTAAAAGCACATTTGGAAACTTCAACCAATTTAAGAAAGAAATTGTAATATTGTGATCAACCACGTGAGAGGCTATGAATGGCAAATGCAAATCATCGTGAAGGATGCCAGGAATTATGGGGTACAGATATTTTAAAAACTGTGCTGGATACCGAGAGATGACTCCGTGGATAAGAGGACTTGCTGGACCAGCATGAGGAACTGCGTTCAAATATCTGGAGCTCAGGTAAAAGTTTGGCATGGCTGAACACACACCTGTAATCCCAGCAACATGGAGACTCAAGACTGCAGGGTTGCTGGGGCTGGCTGCCAGCGTAGTACCAGGTTCAGTGAGAGACCCAGTCTCATGGTCATAAGGCAGAGGGTGGCAGAGCGAGACAACAGATGTCCTCATCAGATACATCAGTACACATGGGCATACAACACACACAGACAGCACGCGCTCATGAGATAACATACACATGTTCACACACATGCATACAAACACATAGGCATATATACACAGACACACAAGACATACACAGACACAGATATACACACACATGCTCTCTCACACACATGTTCATACACATGCATACAAACACATAGGTATACATACACAGACACACAAGATATACACACACACAGATACACACACATGCCCTCTCACACACACATCTTCACACACATGCATAAAAACACATAGGCACATATATACAGACACATAGACATACACTCACACGCTAACATACATATACACACACATGCACATATACACATATACATATGCATGCACACACATGCACATGCATACATACACACATGCATGTATACACACATACCAAATTGGATTATGTAAGTGAGCTTTTCCAGACTTCTTTTATATTTATAATTTATTTTGTTATTATGAATAAATATTCATTTTGAATTTTGTTCCTTCCCTTAACCCCTTCAAAGTGCAAGGTCAGTCCACCTAAACTCTGCTCTGCATCACCCGCGTGATCTCTGGTAGACCTCCATTGCTCACATTCTAATTTCTACACTAATTTTAATATCGTTATTATTTTGTAGTGACAAGAATCAAATTCAAGGCTTCACATACACTAGTAAGTGCTTTACCACCAAGTCATAGGCCTGTGAACCTTTCCTAAGCTGTGAAACATGAATCGAAAAATATCATCTATTTGTGGAGTAAGTTATAAAGACGAACTTTGGCACAAGGTACACAAGAACAGACGCTACGCTTGGCAATAACGTCTTACACAGTGGTAATGCTTGCTTTTAATATTGTTATCAGTAAATTAATATTAATACCTAGCATTAGAATATATTCTTAATAATATTAGAAACATGAGAACAAAAAAGAGATTAATATCTCAATGTCACTGTAATTATTTTGTCTACTATTAGTACATATTAGGAAATATTCTGATACAGAAAAAATACATTTATTTAGGAGTTTGTTTTTAGTATTTTTGGGGGGGTAACATTCATAAAGAAAGTTTTTTTAAAATTGTATTTTTCAAAACTGTGTGTGTCTGAGGCTGCAATGCCCGTGAAGACCAGAAGAGGGCATCCGATCTCTGGAAGCTAGAGTTACAGGTGGTTGTGAGCCCCACAGCACAGGTGCTAAGAATCGAACTTGGGCTCTTTGCAGGAACACTGAGTGTTCTTCACCACTGAACAACTTCCCCAGCTCCAAAGAAAGCAATCTGGTGCGTCTTTATGAAGTAGACTAGATATACTTACAAAAAACCTTTTAACTGTTACATAGTATATTACTAATTGTTTCATTAGATGTAATCCATACGGGTTTCCACTTCTTACTTGATTTCTAGGACAAATCCCTCCTCCTCCCTGGCCATCACCTCTCCACATCCTGCAGGGCAGACAAGGGGCCTTACCTGGGAGGTAACTGTTTACCATGCCCTCTTCTCCTCCCCCACAGCACTTGAAACCCTGGCTCACCATCACTCCCCCATAGCACTGCTGTTTGTAGCCATCCTGGAGCCTCCCAGAACAGGACACCTGGCTCCCCGAGGTGGCGTATGGCATTGTACAGCAGCAGGCATCACCAAAGCCTACGGACACCCGGTTGTGCCTCTCATCAGGACAGCATATCTCTCCTGTCAGATTAGGATGATAATAGTTAACTTGTGAGTTCAGTTATGCCTCAATTCCTAATCAAGTGTTAGTGCAAACCCTTCTGCAGAGCAGATGACCAGCAGAGTGCTCTATTGAGGCTGTAAAACTACAACATAGCCCCCAAACTTTTACAAAGATGGAGAGGTAGGTGTGGTTACTTTCATCCATACATATGGGCCCTTTCCTTTCTGTCCCCTTTCTAATGTCTGACCAACGTGACTTTGCGCTGGGACACATTCATAGCTAAACCTTGGCTATGCAGACCATAAGCGGCAGGTTAGATATATCTGCCAGGAAAGATAGGCTTCTACTTTCCTGTCATATTGACATACATATGATTCTAAATATCTCTATAAAATCCAAGAACCACAGAGGAGAAAAAAAATACTTGGTGCTTATTTTCCCGAGATGGATTTGTCTCATAAAATTATCTCCAGTTTCACCCATTTTTCCTTCAAACATGATTTTGACCTTTTTTTTTTTAATGGCTGAAAAAAAATCCATTGTATATGAGCCACATTTTTGTCCCTCATTCTTCTGTTGCTGGAAGCCCAGGTTGGTCCCGTGACTCAGCTCCTGTGAATAGTGCTGCAGTAAGTACTGAGGAGCAAGCATCTCTGTGAGGTGGTGTCCTGAGTCAGCCGCCTGGGTAAATACCCCAAATGGTATAGGTGGATCACATGGAAGACCAATTTTCAGTGTTTGGAGGATACCCTATATTGATTTCCGTCGTGACTTTTGTCTTACGTTTCCACCAGTGGTGCAGTATGGCTCCCTTTGCCCACATCCTCACCAGCATTTGTTGCGATTCGCTTTCTGACAGGAGGGATAGAATCTCAATGTCATTTTAATTAGCAAATTAGAATTTCTCAGGTGCCTAGTGAGGTTGAAATTTACTTTTCCAGATTTATTGAAAGCTGCAGAGTTTTATTTCATTGTGACTCCTCTGCTCATTTTATTAATTCATTTATTATGTTGTTTGTTACTCTCTGAGTTCTTTGTCTATTCTAGATATTAATCCTCCATCAGATCTATCACTGGAGATGAACTCTGCCGCTTTGCTGGATGCTTTTACTCAACCATTTCCTTTGTGGTGTAGAAACTTGTTCCTTTCTTGAAATCTCATTTGTCAGTTGTCATTCTTTCCTAAGTGACTAGATGGCTCTTCAGAAGTCCTTGCTGAAGCCAGTGTCTTGAAATTTTTTCCCCACTGAGAAAATTGTTTCTTAATAAGGGTATATTTACTTAACCAAACAAAATGCTTAAAATGGGAAGATAATTAAGTGAGTGGAAGTAAGATATTGTATTTAGCTAAGCACATTCATAATTTGCAGAGTTATAAGAGATAACAAATTTCCCTAGAGCTCTTACATGCACAATGCCAGCAAGTGAGATTCTGAGGATAAAGTTAATATTTTAAAAATTTAGATGCAAGAATAAATTAGTCCTTGGCTTGGTGTCTCAAGAACAAAAAATTTAAACATTCCAGATAGCAAGTCTCTTAGTTTGGGTTTCATTGCTGTGAAGAGACACCATGAACACAGCAACTCTTATAAAGGAAATTTAATTGGGACTGTCTTATCATTCAGAGGTTTAATCTGTTATCAACATGGTGGGAAGCATGGTGGCATGCAGGCAGACATGGCGCTGGAGAAGAAGCTGAGAGTTTTACATCAGTGTCTACAGACAGCAAGAAAAGAACTGTGTGTCACTAGGCCTGATTTGAGCTCCTGAGACCTCAAAGCCCACCCCTTAGTGATTCACTTCCTCCAACCAAGGTACACACACTCCAACAAGGCCACACCTCTTAATGGAGCCACTCCCCATGGATCTAGCATTCAAACACATGAGTCTATAGAGGCCATTCCTATTCAAACTACCACATCAAGTTTGTCGTTGCTGGCTTTATGTTGGTTTTGGGGTAGTTTATATTTCTGTATGGAGGGGCCTTAAAGAGATAACTTATAAAACTGCTTATCTTGAGAATATCTCAGAAGTGGCTGGTGGTATTTGGTGGATCTAGAGCATATTCTTCAACCGTCTTTACTTCCCGTGACACGTGCTTTTTCCTGTTTGCTCCTTGAATCTTGACTTCCCCCTCCTCCTTTTCTTGTCTCTTTATGGGGAAGGAACCTTCATCAGCTCCTTCCCATTTCCCATATTAGCCTTTCTTAGGCATGTTTCTTTCCCTGGACTATATTCCTTCAGTACATTTGCAAGGCGTATGAGCACAGTGGCCAGGCTAAGTAGTTGGGATGATTTTAAAACATAGTCCAGAGGTTCTATAATATAAGCAATAAGTCACCAAGCCTTAATAAGGAAAGGGCCAAGTTCAATGAGGGTTGAGGGAGCTCAAGGTCTTGGATGTCCTTGTTCTCCGTTAATTGCTCGTTTTCCCACGAGACCTACAGCGTAGGTACAGAGGAAGCAAGATGAATTGATAGGAAAACCATGGGGCAGTATCTGCCCAAGGCCAGAGATGCAAAGGGTAGCAAATACGTCAAGAATCCATAGCAGCTATCCATCAGGTGTTTCCTGTCCAAATCCATTCCTTAAAAGACCATGCCACTAGATGATAGCAACAAACTGCTAGAAATACAACCTTACCAAGACTGAATGGGAGAATACAGAAAATCTGAAGAGACTCAGTAATTCATAGCAGGAGTATATAATTTACCAAGAAACTCCCCACAACGAAAGCTCTGGTCAAATGGCTTCCTTGGTGAATTCTATTTATCCTTAAAAAAAAAAAAGTAATCTTCTAGAAAAACTAAAGAATGGGGAATAACTCCTAATTTATCAATAAGTGTTACAATACCCTGATAATCAAACCAGACAAAGACACTTAGAATAAGATAGGACAGTAGATGCCAATCCCTTAGGAATACTGATTTTGAAAAAAAAAAAAAAAAACCCTAGAAAACTATCATAGAACTAAATTTAAAACAACATTACAAGAACAACATCTCATGACCAAGTAGGATTTATTCCGAGAGAGGAAAATGAGTCAACAAGCCGGCACGGCTCAGGGGATGAAAGTGCTCACTGCAGAGCAAATCTGACAGCCTGAGTTCAACATTGAGATCCCAGAGTGGAAGGAGAGACTCTATTCCTATAGACTGTCCTCTGACTTCCACACACACACACACACACACACACACACACACACACAAATAATCCAGTTTTTCTGGGGTATTTGCATGTTAGCACAGGTGCCCCTGGAGATCAGGAGATGATGTCAGATCTCCCTCCACTCCCACTGAAGCTGGGGTTTCAGGTAGTTGTAGGTTGCTGACAGAGGTGCTGGGAACTGAACTCAGGTCCTCAGTAAGAGTACTGTGCACTCTTAACCACTAAGCCATCTCTCCAGCCTCATCAACAAACTTTCATTTTAAAGTTAGTAAATGTAATACAACATTATCCTAACACAGAGTACGGGGAAGCTGGGGACCTTCCAGCCGATGTAGAAAAGGCAGAGAAGAAAGCTTTTCCTCTCTCACTGCCCTCAACAAGGAAGGACTGCCAGGAAACTGCCTCAGCACAGTGGGGTGAGTAAGAAGAAGCCTCCGACTAACAGCCCTATCTCAACAGACAGACTGGAAGGTCATTTAAGATCAGAAGGAGGCAAAGAGGTTGGCCTCCACTTCAACTCACTGCAGCACTGGATGGGAGCCAGAGCAATCACACAGACACAGAAGTAACAGACGTCTGAAGCACAATAGAAGGGGTAAAAGCATGCATGTTCTCAGACAACATGACCTTAAAGGGAGAAAAACAAAACTCACATTTATTATAGAAAACTAAACACCAGAACTACTCAAGGAATTCAGCAATGTTTCAATATATAAAATATACACAAATAATCCACTAGGCTTCTACAGTGAAAGAAAAAGCAATCTGAGTAGACAATAGTTAGCACAGCATCAAAAATATAAAATATTTTAGAATGAGTACAGCAAGGATGCCTGCAGACTGAGAGCTACAGGATGCTGCTGCAAGAAGTTAAAGAGGAGACAGGAAGGTCGGAGGACCCTATAGTTGTGAACCGGAAACCACTGTTAAGATGTCCATGCTTGCTCAGGTGACCCGCAGAGCCAACATGGTCTGCCGAAATCCTGATGCTTCTTTCAGAAATGGGATAGCCATTCTAAAATTCACACAACTGTCAAGGAATCTCAAGTAGCTAAAATGATCTTGCTAAGAACAAAGTCAGAAGTCTTCCACTCCCTGATTTCTAACTCTACTTCAAAGGGACTGCAATAAAACCATGTGGTGTTGTACAAAGAATGATTTATACCTGAAATGAAAGAGAGCATAGCAACAGATTCACTTGTGTGGTCAAGCAATCTTTAACAAGGGCGCTAACACCATTCAATGGGGGAAAAGACATTTGTATTGGAACAATTAGTGTTGAGCAAGAGAAACACTCAACGTGTAAAAGAATCAAGTCGAACCCTTCCTTTACCATATGCCACAAAAGTGAGCTCCCAATGTTGTGAAGATCACAAAGTAAAACCAAACTTCAAAGTCGTAGCAGAAAGCATCTGGACGGCTTTGTGACGCTGCACTGGTCAATGATTTTCACATGATTTGTTTCGGACATAACGTCAAACTTACGGCAACAAAAGTAGATGACTTTGTATCTGTCAAAATTTCAAACCGTTGGGCATCAAAGAAGACAACAGACTCACAAGGAAGACACTGGAAAAAGCGTTTGGAAAAATCATGCAATAATGGGGGAGTATTTTACCCATCTCATTTTGCTATTTAACAAAAAGTCAGAGACTAAGTAATACAATTTTAAGGGCCTATTTAGTTTATATTTCTGGAGTTTGAGAATACGGCACAAACATGCTCTTGACTCTGGTGAGGATCTAGTTACAAACAACTTCACAGCAAGGGTGTATGAGCAAAGGGAGTGGCAGGCACATGGCCAGACAGGCTGGAGAACTTCAGGACCAGTGCACTCCCAACAAAGATCTCAGGAATGGAACAAAGTCCCTTAGACACAGCACCCTGAATAACTCCACATCTTCCCAGTTGGTCCCTCCTCTGAAAGGAAAAACACACTGAGCACCAGACTTTACATATGAATATTTGGAGACAATAACACAGTGAGCACAAGTATGAAAACGTATATGAAGAACTCATACATAAAAAGTGCACAAAAAATACAGATAGTCTATGAACCACATGGAAAGATACTTAATATTATGAATCACTAGGGACATGCAAATCAAAACTACTACATCACAGTTAAATTCTAACAGCTATTACTGAAGAGGGGAGACACTACACACACACACACACACACACACACACACACACACCCCACATACACACACTCAGGATGCTAGCAAGGGTGCTGGCTCACTGGTTTATTTACAACATCCCAAAGGTGGGAAGAATTCAAATGCCCTTTGGTGAATAAACACATACCAAAATGTGGTGAATGGAATTCAGACTTAGAAAAGAATGAAATCCCGGATGCAAGGTACAACATGGGTGAGCCTTGAAAATGTGCTAAGTGAAAGAGGCTAACAACAGAAAGACAAATAGGCTGTGCTCAAATATTGTGTGCTTCTTTATATGAGGACTTTAGAGGACTGTTAGAGCCTGTAAGGCAAAGAGAGCTGGGGTGTTTGCTACGGTGTTAGCAGCAGCCAGTGGTGTGGTGGAATGAGCTTGTAAACAGGACATTACTGCACTAGTAATGTATCTTTATATCTATTTGTTGTCTTTCTATAGTCTATTTACCCATCCATCTTGTACCTCTCATCTGTCTATCTGTCTGTCTGCCTGCCTATCTATCATCTATCAATCAATCTATCATCTATCTATCATTTATCTGCCATTTATTTACCCCACTTTACTTCCTCTGGATAGAAGAATCTTCTGTCTAGTCTGAAATATAACTACCATTTGTCTAAAACCTTTTTTTTTTTCCAGCCAAAGAATATGGTTCCCCTTAGTGACAAACCTAAAGTGTCACACGGTTCTGGAGCATTACAGAGCGTAGCTGTGCTTAGAGGAAACATGCTGCTTACGTCTATATTGGGGAAAGACAAACTTTTGTGTGAAGCCCCTCCTGGATTGTGTTAATTATTTTAGTCATGGTTCCCTGGATTCATTTACTGCCTATAGAAAAGGTTTAAGAAAATGAAAAAAAAAGAAGGGATGTGTATTATATCAATGAGAAATAAAACTCTCTTTCCCTTCAAAAAAAAAAAAGGCTATTAGACACAAGATACAAGGATCAGTCACCTTCTCATTAACCTCTAAAAACGAGTCGTTCAGGCCAGGCTTGAAGATGTTTCCTCTCTAAATGGTACCAGGAAGCCTAAAAGTTAATTGTTATTCTTATCAAAGAATGACCCACATTAACACTTCTCTGGGGTCATTAGCATATTTATAAAAAAGAGGGGCAAAGGAGTGAGTATTCTCTTCTGCTGCTCTTTGTGATGTGTAGCCATGGAGCAAAACCTTGAGAAGAAAAAAGGAGTAGTATTATTAAGCAATATTTCAACTCCTCTATAAATATCAAAATGCCTGCATGCATCTCAGCCTTAAGCATGGAGACTACTGATTGGATTTTAATTACAGCAAGATACAAGACAGTTTGGGGTCACTACATTTCTCTCTTGATGTAAATGGCCTTAAACTAGTTAACAAAGACCATGGGCTGAGGACCCAGGTCAGAAAAACATCCCTTCATTTAGATATATACAGATTAGCAACTGAAGCAGAGCCCGGTTCTCCCTGAGGATGGCTTCTTTACATATTTTTGTCTTGACAAAACGGGATAATGTACACTGTGGAGTACACCGTGTGTGTACACGGTGTGGGGCGGGCTCAGCAGTTCAGCAGATACTAAAATGATGTGACTCGGGATGTGTGCTGTGTGCACATCATATAAGCATGCCTGTCTGAAATGTGCGCACAGATACACATATAATTTTGACAGGTAGGTTATACACACATATCTATATGGTGTAGAAACTTAAACTCTTGCTTTAAAAATCAGTTGTTAAGATGAAAGAGGTTACTCACTAACATATGAGAATCTACTGAGCATCCACATAAACAACAATAGGAACAGCAGTGGCAACAACAACAACAACAAACCAATCAACCTGTGGTCTGTGCCTGTCGTTGCAGAGCTGATGAAACAGAGTCAGGGGATCCCGGAGCTTGGTAACCAACCAGTCTAGTTGAATGGTTAGCTCCAGGTTCAGTAAGAGATATTGTCTTAAAGGAGGTGGAAGCCAGGGGAGCTAGCTGTGTAAAAGCATTTGCCACTCAAGCATGGCTATATGCCTTTGCCCTCCAAAACCAGCATAAAAAGCAGGATGTGGTGGCACTCAACCCCAATCCCAGTACTCCTAAGGAAAGATAGAAAGAGGAGAGAGAAGAGACTTGGCCAGAAGCTACCGATCCTGGAGTATGCTACGTGGTGATAGAAAAGGGAGAGACCCTGCCTCAACATGGAGAGAGAGAGGTAAGAATAGACACTCACAAGTTGTCTCCTGGCTTCCACATGCGGTGGAGCATTTCTATGTCCTTGCTCTCTCCACCTACCTCTTACATGTATGAACACACGTACACGCTAAGTTAAAAAACACATTTTTAAGTGATGTGTGATTGATGTAGACACCAGCTTCTCCCTTGAACCTCTGGAGTACATGCCTGTGCATGGACACAGAAACATGCCCACATATCACATGTGGGCATATACACGCTCACAGTCAGGTATTAGGAGGCGTATCTACTCTCACTCCCCACTGGCTCCATCTATTGAATTTGCTGGAGCAAACATTCAATTTTATTTTGAAGCAAAAGAAAAGTGGATTGTTTCCTTAGCTCTGTCCTGTTGGGCTTGAAGAGACACAGGCAGGCAGAGCTTTTGTGTTAGATGCTGTGCTAAATGGCTAATGGAAGCAAGTATTTATCATGAATTTGTGGGCTAGAATTATTTACAGGGCTTAAATAGTTTGTTGCAAATGATAATATCAAAAATTTCAAAGTGGCTTTGAAAGACCACTCTAGTGTATATCCACATAAGCTATTTGTGTTCTATTAGTGGTGTGTGAGACTCAAAGGATCCTCCCAGGCTCTTCTGGCATGGAGGGAGTTGAGAGCAGACACCAAGAAATGCCCGTCTTATTTCTCTAAGTTTTAAAGAAGCTCTTTGAAGGAAGAAAGGAGAGGAATCATAGCTGAGAGCCCCAGCTGTGGGCATTTGGAGACAATGGAGCATTTGACAAGCTTTATTTGATCAGTTGCTAACAACTGTGAAACAGAATTTAATAAACAAGACAAGACTTTCCACAAAATTCTTACACTTCCAGCATCATATGTCCTAAGAACCATTGTTGCGATTTATTCAATTATGAATGTAGTCTTGCTGGAGAATCAGAGACAATAACATTGCTATATAGATTTTTTTTTTTGTCCTCCGTGAGTCAGAGGGGGAAGCAAAGATGGTCATAATTCACCATCATGAATTAACATGGAGTATTTATCTTAATACCTTTCATGTTTGATCTTGTGCTTCGCAAAAAAAAAAAAAAAAACAAAACCAAAAAAAAAAAAAACAGGGTCAGAGAATTCCTTTCATCTTCTACTTGGGTGGTTACACTCATAAGGAAAACCCTAAACATTTGAACATGAATGCCTCAAGTATCTACACATTCTGCACAGTGCTCATGCTGAGCTGTGTATCTCAGAGCACTCAGCTCTCTTAAGGCTTCTGAAAAAAATCACTCTCCTCTCTTCCAAGTTTGCCTTCTTGTTCTTAAGAAGACATTGGTGTTCTGGGCCCAGAAAGACAGCTCAGTGGTTAAGGAAGCTTGCTGCTTTTCTAGAGGACCTGGGTTTGGTTCCCAGTGTCCATCTCAGATGACTCTCTACCACCTGTAACTCCAGTTTTCAGAGCTCAGACTCATGGTAACACAGACTAACACATACACATAAACAAACAAATCTTTAAAAAGAGAGACATCAGTGGTAAACTTAGGTTACAGGAAACATATCTATATCTGCAGTGGCTTTTCCAGTGTCAGTAATGATGTATTGGTCTAGAATAATTCCTTCAAAGTATCAACAATGTTAATGAAGTAGATAGAGAACACAATGGGAAGAAGAGGCAGGCAGATTTGGGGGCCCTCGTCCATAACCAAGCCACTAAAAGTCACATCCCTTCCTTCCCTGTCAGCCACACATAGAATACATTCTCTCACTCCCCTTGTACTCATGTCAAACTTGCTGGATGCACAGTGACAGTACTGTGATGTCACCCAAGCAAACTGGTTGCTGACCCACATGGGACTGGGAAAAGGCAGGAGGCAGAATGCCTTCCAGGGGTAGGATGGCTCAGTAGGTAACGATGTTTGCCATGCAAAAGTGAAGAACTTTGAAAGCAGGGAATGGAGGCCAATCTGTAAACCTGAGCTTTCCAGCCACCAGCCAGACCCTGCCTCAGAGGAGTAAGACAGAGAGTGATAGGACAGAATGTTGGACAATCTCTTCTGGACTCTGGACATGCTTGTGTGCATACAGCACACACACAAATGCACATGCACACACGCACACACACACAGAGGCAAATAAATTCTAACCTCATGACTAATGGAGAGCTACCCAAGCCTGGGCCACTCCAGGCTTGTTTTTTTTTTTGATTTGTTGAAAAGGTAGCATGGAGTCTTTAATGAGCAGTATTTGCTTCTCTGCAACCTTCTTTCTCTTCCAAAGGCAGCTTGTACCTGTAACGTTCACCCCTCTGCCTCCTGTTTTGTTTCTATTATTGCTGGATATCATTGTTGTTGGGGCGGAAGCTCCCTCTGACTAGCCTTAGAAGAGGGATTTTGACAGAACACAGCAGCAATCCCACCCTGAACCTTCAGCTCGTACACAAACCTTGGTGCACTGTGGATCTCTTCTAAACCCAGTTCGTTACAGTAAACTGCAGACAGGTTAGGGGGAAAGCCTTTAAATACAAGGCCTATCTGATGGCTTTCATTTTATAAACTGTGGCTGCCACTGTCCTCATTCCCTATGGCATTTACCAGGCACTCTTTTATGTCCTTTAAATCTGGAAAACACTGTCCAGCTTACTGAGCTGACAGTCTTAACCACTGGGGTTTGGAACGATCACATGGAATCTTCAGCCATCATCCACTTAGGAATGAGGCATGTGGTTCTCAGAACAGACATGGAGGGCGTGGAGGGAAGTCTCACAGCCTGAGCAGTGGGTTAGTTGCTTATTGCTTTTCTCATGGCTGTGGCAAAGTATCTAGTAAAACAACTTGAGTTAGGCAGGGTGGCAGCAGCCAACACTTGGCGACGCACTTGCCTATGGTGGGGAAGGCCTAGTACAGGACCATGAGGTCACATTGGCTCTGTGACCAGTGAAGCAGACAGGGGTGAAACCCAACTGGCTTCCTACTGTTTTCTCCGTTATTCCATTCAGGGTACAGCATTTGGGATGGTGCTGCCCACATCCAGCCTGGGGGCTTCCCCTTCTCATTAAAACTCCTTGGAAACACACTCCCCGTCACAGGTGTGTCTCCTAACTGATTTCGAATCCAGCCAAGCTGACTTTCAAGAGGATCCATCACGGCCAGTTCATGATTCATAGATCTGACGATGAAACCATGGAGTATGTGAATGAATCGAGCCACACCAGATAAGATCTCGGTAGACATTCCTGTCTTCAGGAGAGATTGGGAGGTCTGATAAGTCATTCTCTTAGCTCCTTCCACCACAGCTGGAGAAACAACCTTGAAAGCACACCCGTTGCCGTACCTCCGTGGTTCAGGTTTTGGGGGGAAGTTCTTGAAAGGGTGTGCTGGCATGGGACATAGTTTCAGTTTCTCTGAGTTGTCGAACACTGTGGGGGACTATGCTTACCTGGAAGAATTCTAGTGTAGTGCCCAGAGCAGCACTGGTGGTCCGGCTGTGCCTCCTGCGTTCGCCCTCCACAACAAACACCAGCGGCATTTGGAAGGAGTGTAATATATTTCTCTTCACAGCAGCTGTATGCAGGCTGGGGATCATACAGAAGCCCGTCACAACATACCTGAACATTTGGAATAGGTTTGAGAGAAATATTTTAAATACAAGCAATGTTACATTTAAAAACAAATATACCTACTCAATCAAGAATACTGTATCTCGTGGACTATAATTATGTTCTCAAAAGGCCTGGAAAGGTGACCATACCACCTACAGCTACAAAACATACAAATTCCATAAACGTCAGCTGATACAAAGCAGCATTCCTTCTGTTCAACTAAGCTTTGCTGTGTTATAATATTTTGTGAATTACCTTTAGAATGCCAATGCTTCCGGTACACAGTATAAAAAAATGCTTCTAGTACTTAGAATCATAAATGAACCATTTTCTCCACACACACACACAAAACTCTAATGATTGTATAACTTGAAACTCCACACCAAGAAGCCAACTGCTTCCCACTCATCCTTTTTACTAAATAAATGAAATCTCCCATATAATGTATATGATCATTTATTTATGAATCTACTCTTCCAGTAAGGCAATCTCTTTCTCTCTCTTCTCTCTGCATATGTATACATGTATGTACACACACACACACACACACACACACACACACACACACACCTATGCAAGCATATATCACAGACTACTTCAATACAAAATAAATTTATATGGAAATTAATGTTGAAAAGTCCTTTTAACTCTGTGTTTTTGCCCGGAGCTAGCTGCAGAGAAATTATATGCTTGAACAATCAAATAAGCATTTGTATCTTTATGCTATATATAAACCAAATCAAACCCTGAATAGCGGCTGGAAAACAGCCTCAGAACTTGTACTTGGCCCGCGTTCCTTTAGTTGGACAGACACTTCTGTGGCAAACAAAAATGGACCCTGTTTATCAAGCCCTTCCCATTTTCCTCTTGGTGATGTCTCCATGTTGGAAGGAAGCTAAGAGCAGGGACAGAAACACAGCCCCAGAGTCTGTCACAGGCCTGCTTGCTTAGTGACTCATTTACAAAGTTTCCTAAGAGCAAAGGAATCCACTCTATTCCAGTCACCCAGGCTGGTCCCCCTAACCAAACAGTAACACAATTTTCTTGTTGGGTTTAGTTATCCGCCATGAGAACGTAGGGTCAGTCTCACTTGACGTGGAAGTTGGACCACTTTTCCTTCCAATGTCATATTCTGCATAAAAAGCATGTGAAGCTATACATCCAGCTGCAGAGTTCCAACAGGATGCTTTTTAAAAATATTATTTCTGAACTTTTCATCAAAAACAATATCAATTCTCTGCATAAAAAATATTAGACAAGATACATTTATTTTTCTAAAAGTTATGCATTTTAACTAGCAGATAGTTTATAAAGAAGAGTTCCTACCATGACCTTTCCATGTATATATGTATGCTTATGTCTATATGACACACATGCGCACACGTAAACTAACACAGAACAATTCTAGAGAGAGAGAATTTGTAAGGTTTCCAGGCTGCTGGCTTTCTGTGTCTCTTACATAGTAACTACTGCTAAGCTTCCAGGCTGCTGGCTTTCTGTGTCTCTTACATAGTAACTACGGCTAAGCGAGTGGCAGCCACAATAATTTGTATTTCGATCCATATTGCTTCAGAAACTCAGTTTATTAATTACAGAGTTCCTTTCTAGTGAATCTTATGGATTTAGGAGTAGCCTTAGTCATCGAACGTGCAATGCTGCTGATAAATAGGACATTATTTCATTAGATGAAATCTTACCTTCAAACAAAGTAGTTTTCTGTGTTGTTTGTCAATAAAAGCCATTTACAAAACCCTCTGTCTGGCTGTATTATTGATCTGATTCCTAAACTGCAACTAATATGAACATTAATCTATAAATGACCATAATTCTAAAATATTTCTGACAAACCAGGAATAGTCTGGTTCATGGCAACTCATCAGAGCTGTGTGAACAGACAGACATTTGGAGCAGAATGGACTGATAATAATGGAAATTTTGAGTCCCCCAGGTGGATAAAATTCAGGGGCCTTTATCATCCTAATAAATCCACATTTCCTGAAAGCAAAACGAAAAATAGCAAGGCGGAATGCTCGTGAGGCCAGTAAGGCTTTGGTAGGACTACTTTCTTCTCTATGGGGCTCCACAGCTTTAATTTGAGGAGTATTTATCATAATAGACAAGGTGTAGGGAGCTTGACTTCCCCTGGTGTGTGAGAACAGGTCTACCTTAGTTTCTGGAGAGTAGCAAGGGTGCCCACAGACATTTCCAGGGTATTGGCACTTGACTGCTTTGCAAAGCTCATCACTCGGTTTGCCTGTTAACTTCTGGGTTTCAGAGCACGGGCACCATGTTTTCCGTAAAACATCATACCCGAGAATGATACCATTTGGATTTGCTGGTGTTGTCCAATCTATTTGAAGGGATCTGCAACAGATAAAAATATACGTATACACGTAAATACATATTTATGTGTGTGTGTGTGTGTAAGTAAGTGATCTGCTTCATAATTACATGTATGAAGCAAACTCCAGGCTAGATTCAATACTATGAAAAAGTCAACATTTAACACAACTGCTATTGACCTTGTTTACGCAGTCCTCCAGTTTGGATTAAAGGCTCTTACTTCATGAGCAGTTCTCTGATTGAAGCATGGGAGGAATGGGTACTAACACACACTACACAGTGCTGCATATGCTAACACACACACACACACACACACACAAACAATGAAAGGCATGATTGCCATTGAGCGTGTTTTAAGCCTTAACCCAAACTGTTTTAGTTGGGGAGAATACTCATGGCAGGGGTCCAGTAGTCTCTCACTAAAGTTTCGGAGGCAAGAAGAAAATGTCCCTGTGAGGAGTCAGGTGAACCCATAGCATGTCAGGTTCATTGAAGGAAAGCGTAAGGAAGAGAAGCCTTGGGAAGCACAGCAAAAACTGGACTGTGGCAGACATAACTTCCTTTCTCTATACAAAACCGAAGACAGATGACATGGCATTCGCTGGCCAAAGGTGCATCTGCAGACAACCGTGAAGCCTGCATGCAATGTTAGTGCTCTGGACATGGCTGTCACCTTCTCCATTTTTCTCTGTAGGATGTCTTCAGTAATGTTGAGTGTGGCAGTTATAAGACCCTGAGAATCATGATGAGCCCTGCAGAATCTGGAATCTCTGAGAGAGTGTCATCATCTGTCTTCGTCTGGATCTTTTTTTTTTTTTTATGGTTTTTCGAAACAGGGTTTCTCTGTGTAGCCCTGGCTGTCCTGGAACTCATTTGGTAGACCAGGCTGGCCTCAAATTCAGAAATCCACCTGCCTTTGCCTCCCGAGTGCTGGGATTAAAGACGTGCGCCACCACTGTCCGGCTCTCTGTCTGGATCTTGCAGATCTCTATGGTTGGCTCTTACACTGGCTGCCACGGTCAATTCCCAAGTTGAGAAAATCCTCAGTATTACTAACTTCTTCCAAATGGTCTCTGGCATTTCTCTGCATTTGAATCACAGCTAGATAGATTTGTTTCTTCAGTAACTCTAGCTCATATGTGGTTTGTGGTTGGGAGTCTAGGAATTGGAGGTTCCCATAATGAATGCCCTTATAAAGAACATTTGATTTTTTAAAAAATTGAGTGGCTATTTCATTTTAGACACAGGCATACTTTGCAGGGCTGGCGTAGAGTGAATGTGGAGCAACTTCCTGTCTTCTTGATGTTACTATTCCATTTGCTGTGGTGAATGAGATCAGAAAAGTAAATCTGAGTGCCCCAGTGACTCACCTCTGTCAGTGCAGCACTCAGGAAGCTGAGGCAGAGGGATAGCCATTAGTTCAGGTCAGCCTGGGTTTTCTCAAAACAGAACACAGAAAAAGATCAGTGTCCGGATTCATATGGAACCTGCCTTGATTCTATGCTCCTGATTTCCTCACAGTGTTATCCACAAGCAGGGAGTAGCTACAAGTTTGAAACAATGCTCCGGAGAGCTCACGTATTTCTGAGACACAGCACGCCCTTCTATACGTACCTTCTCTATGAAATGTAAAGTGATTATTCCCTTTGCCATAATTGTTTTTGAAAACTGAATGGAATTCTGACATGAACAGCCATCCCCACTGTGTTCCTTTAGAGTCTCTGGCTGGACGTTTAGACAGTCACAAACAGGTGTAGTGTGCTTTGCACACAGAGAATGTTCTTGTAGTACATGAGTCAAATCAAGGCGAGCACACATGTGCCTGGGCTCGGTCTCAAGCCGTTGTCTTTGATTTGATTGTGTTTGTGTATGTGGTGTGTATATCATGGTGTACGTGTGGGTGTCAGAGGACAACTTTGCCCCATCTATCATGTGGGGGGTCATTTGCATCAAACTTAGGTCATCAGGCTTGCTCTCTGAGCCACATCACTGGCCCAACATCAAGTCTTAGCCATAAAAGTTTCTTAATAATTTACATTGAGCATTAATTTTCAGCCACTGTGCAAACTAATTTTTAAACTGTCTTTGGTTTAGGCTCTGATCAGCCCCCTGAGCGACAGTACTTCTAGGAACTCTGTTAAACACATTTCTAAAAAGGCAGCAGTCAAGAGAAACCTTGACATTTTACTAGGCTGAAGAAGTTATTTTTCCGTTCTCTAGAGTGTGTATGTATGGCACATCCTGCAGTAACGCTGCAGAGAGTAAACTGAGTTACTATGTGAGGGTTGTCTCAAAGGCCAATACAGCCACTGCTATTTTCCCAGGGATCCAACTTTCAAGTCAGCTCTATGTTGTGCAGACCCCACAGCTACATTCACTGCGTCAGCAAATCACAGCAATGACTATGCTCCGTGAGTGTGGCTGGGAGTCCGCGTGCACATGCTTGGGCACATGCATGTGTAAAGAACAGAAGCCAACCTCAGCTGTCATTCCTCAGGAGCTTCTCACCTTCAATTCAAGACACAGTATGTCACTGTGACCTGAGGCTCCCTGACTAGGCTAGGCTGGCTGGCCAGTAAGCCCTATGGCCACCATGCCTCGTGAGGGTGCTGGAGATCCAACTCATGTCTCCATGATTATGCAATAAGAACTCAACCAACTGAGCTATCTCCAAGCCACAAAAGACTAGATTTAAGTGACAGTCTGATAGGGCAGGGAATGAAATTCACACTATCTTTAATAGTCTCTGATAGAAGCCACTAGGGGTATGCACACGATAGAACACATGGGGCCAAACATTCCAACTGGACATTTCTTTTCAATTCTGTCATTTGATAATAAAGTTATTGTTCTATTTCTGCTATTTTGCATAATAATATGTCTACCTTTGTAAAAAGCTGTCACTTCTGATGAACATGGGAGCTGGGAGGTAGTGGGAATAGTTCCTTATCAGCTACCTTTACTTGGGTAGATTCCAAAACACCTTAAGTCTGGTATGAGGACTTAGGCTTTATAGTGACACTTTATTACTGTATTCTAATATTTGATCACCATTTGTCAAAATAGCATATTGGAGCCACAAGGGGAAAATCTCATACCTCAGACTAAACTCTAAGATTAAAAAGCTTTAGATTTCTGATCCACCTAAGACAGGCCTTAACTAAATGTGTGTATTTTTGCCACTCATTCATGCAGCATCCACTCTCCTCAACAATATTCTAGACCGTGTGATCGGAAATACTTTCTGTGTGGTGAGACTACTTTAGATATAAAACTAAATATATATTTTGATGAAATGTCAACTTTTGGTTTTGAGTCAAGTCACTGAGTATTTAACTTCTCCATGGGTATGTTTATTAAGAACTACACCAAGTGAGAAAAGAAAAGGCAGATAAAACATACACACACCAGGTGAACTGTGAAATGATAAAGTCAAATACTTTCATTTTTGAAAATCACATAAATCAAGGCTACCACCCAAGAAGGTATTGTGGGAGATGAATACATGTTTAAGATGACAGAGGAGATTCTGGAAAGGACCAGCACAGGAGAGATAAGATCACAGTAGAATCCACTCAGCACATAGACAGGCAGCAATGTGGCCGCCCTGCTGAGTGAGACCACATTTCAACCACCACACCCATTAGAATATAAGAAGAGAGTTACAGCCTTCAAACACCCCATGGGCAGTTTGAGAGTGAAGCAGGGGTAACTGTTCAGTGCCAGTACTTCTAAAACCAAGTAGCCCCTTCGGAATTCATAACCTGGCTGAATAGAATGGGAGAAACCAGGAATGGCAAGGAGGGAGAGTGAGCACCAGTGCTCTAACAGGAGGTGAAACTCACACTTCCTCACTCAGGAAGTGCTGCAGCGGGGACTGCCAGGTGACCAGTTCATCACTTTGAGAGTTCCTCCAAAGGCAACATCAAGGTTCTGGGGACACCAGCAGTCCGTCCTCCTAACCAATCCAAATAAACAGAAGCTGGGGACTTTTCCAAAGTTTAACCTTTAACAAATACTTACTAAATATCCTTTGCAAACCAGGCATCATCATTCTGTCTTTATCGTTGTAGGAGACGGATAATGTCCCTTTGATCATTAAAGTTACATTTTGCTGGAGAGAGGCAAGCAGTTAACAACACGTGAATAACTAATGCCTCAAGTTATGGTCTGAGGAGGTCTGGGTCTTCTGTGCCTAAATGCAAACGAAGGTTGAAACAAAGTAACAGAGTTACCGCCTGATCCAGGTGGCGCATTATCCGTGTGCTCGACTTGAGTGGAAAAAGGAGGTCAAAGAATCCAGTAGCCCTGGAGTGTATTGAGCAAGAGACAGAATGTTAGGGAACAAGACAGGGTGGCTGCTGGTTGTCTGGGCTGGAGCTTGCCAACTATGCAGGATTTTATAGGCAAAAAAAAAAAAAAAAAAAAAAAAAAAAAAAAAAAAAAAAAAAAAAAATTGGATTTGTTTTTGAGTATGTTGGAAATCCATTGGAAATTTCTGAGCCAAGATAGGAAAAGGGAGTGCTTTATCTAATGTTCCCATTCCTTGCCTCTCCCCCAATCCCAGCCATTTCTTAGGTTCTGGAAACAGGCTCCAAGTACATCATGCAGAGAGAGTGAAAGCAGAGACATTGGCAGTCCTTGCCTCTCGTGGTTTGTGTCTGGAACATGGAGGTAATGAAGCCTGATCTGTTATCGCTGGAGTGGAGTGTGGCTAGCAGGTGGCTAGTGACTGTCAGACACAGGAATTGGCTTGGCAGTTGATCATAGAAGATGATGCTTGCCTCTCTGTTAGAGCATGCTGCTGGCCAGAGGTGAAGCACACTGGCTTTATGCTGATGATGACTATGTATAGACAACACAAAGTTAACCCAGGCCTTGTGGGATGAGTGAGATCTTCCCCTGCCCCACTGTGTGTGTGTGTGTGTGTGTGTGTGTGTGTGTGTGTGTGTGTCTGTGTTGCGTCGTGTTTCTTGGGTGTTTGTGTATTGCCTTTTGGTACCACAGCCATCAACAGTAGAGATCATTACACATATCAGGAGATCTGGTTATGTGAAGGTCTTCTTAAGGACTTTGCAAGGGAAACATATACTGTCCAAAAAGCCTTCCTCTGACAGGGGTCTATGATGGGCAGTGATGATAGCCAATGAGCGACATGGGGAGAAAACACACTGGATAAAGAGTAAGGAGTAAGCCAGAGCAAAGAGCAGGGAAATGCAAGCAATCAGGGCTGGGCCTATGTAACAGAAGCTTTGAAGTGGACACACACACGATTAATAATTTTGCTAGCTATGGAATAAAACATGTAATAGTTGATCATGAATATTAATTACCAAAATGAGACTCATAACTAGAAATAATTTGGAAGCCATAAGATGACAATATCCAAGGCTATCAGGGGGTAGATAGCAAGTCTCTCCTCTCTAAATCTAGCTGAATTTGGGCAGCTTTCACACGGGTTCTATAAACTGAAGAAGTAAAGGCTGGAGAAGGATGACGTCAGCAAACATGGAGAGGAACCACACATGAGAAACCGGCCTAACAGCAAAGCAACTGAAACTGATCCTTAATGAACTTGGTCTTAAAAGTAGACACATCAGGCAAGTAAGGTGGCTAAGCAGATGCAGGCTCTTACCATCAACCTGGGCTGGATTCGATCTCTGGAACTCACATGCTAGAAGAGAGAACTGACTCTGATAAGTTGTGTGTGTTGTGGCAAGTGCACACTCAGCCACACACACACACACACACAGAGAGAGAGAGAGAGAGAGAGAGAGAGAGAGAGAGAGAGAGACAGACAGACAGAGAGAGAGCCAAAAACAGTAATTTAAAAAGTTTAAGTTACAATAGGGATTAACACTTCTCCTGGACACATGGGCTAACAAAAGCCCAGTGCTAATACAGGTTCATTCTTCTCAAGTTGTTGATCACTGAGATCTCTTAGACCCTTCTGCAACTCTAGGCTCTTGCCTTTGCCCTGGTTACTCTTAGAACTTGGTGGTAAATTGCACCGAATACATACTTGAATCAGAGATGGAGACATCAACCTGGCGCTGACCTGGCCGCCTTCCATCCCGATGGAAGGCTCTATGAATGTTATTATGGAGGAAAGTCATCATCTTGTTCAGCTGTTAACTCTGTGAGTTCCAATGATGATTGTACCCACTGATTGATCCTGATGAGATGTACCCACTGGTGCAATTACAGCATCCATGTTATGGGAGTAACCAATCAGTTGCTTTCTGACTTGGATTTAAAGTCCCTTTCACAACAATGAACTGTTAATTGGGCCCAGACTGGTAACTGGCTAGGTCAGCGAATTTGGGAAGAGCTTAATACTATCACTCTGGTAAATGGACACAGTAATAACTGACCCCTAAGTTCTTATGTTCATACCCACAGGTCAGTGCATCTCTAAAACCTCATAAAGGAAGCTTCTTTTGCAGAAGATGGTGATTAATACAGAGATCCATGCAGTCAGCAGAAAGAGGGTAAGGAGACTGTGAAATACTTAACTCTAAATGAGACACCTAACTCATCATAGTCTTTCCGCAGGGCTCAGAGACCAGACCAGGAGAGGAGGTGGGAAGATGATAGGATCCAGAAGCAGTGAATGCATGTCTGTGGTGAATTATTTGTTGGACACGACAAAGCCACATCCATGTTAACTCATAGTGGCTGTGACTGCACACACAAGTCATGTACAGGATGAATCCTCGCTGAAATTCAAGCAAAGGCAAGGGAGGTACTTATGAAATCCTATTCCTAACTGAGAAGCTGTGGGTTGGATTCTGGAGGAGGTAAAGGAAGATTTCTTCAGAGATGCAGCCCCTGAAAGGCTACTGATGCTCCATTAGATGCCCAAGCACATACAGGAAACACTAGGTAGATTCTGTGAGTTTTCAAAAAGAGCAAAGTCATGAGGTTTGGAGGGAAAGTGACGTGGGGAGGTTAGGTGAACAGCTGGAGGAGAGGAAATGGGGGTGTGTGGATCCAAAACCATCACGTACATGCATGACACTCAGTAAAATGGTAACAAGAGGAACGTTGTAGGTGTGATACGGAGGTGCATTTGCAGGAACAGATGACCAGAATCATAGGAATTAACGTTTGGTTCCAGGTTACAGACTTGACAAGAGACATCACATGAGAAAGTCAATAGATAATTGGATATCTGAGCATGGTTCAGTGGGGTCAAGGGCCATCAGGGTACCATGACTCACGAGAGTCTGAGAGTGTTTACATTCTCTGAATAGGGAGTGCATCTTTCTGTTGATGGTGCCCGGAATTAACGAGTGTGCGTGCAAATGAACCCAGAAGTGGGTTTCAGAGAACTCAGAATGAACGACACTACAGGTGAATCTACAGAGAGAATCTATGGGTAAGGGAGGAGGAAGAGGTGGATGTACAAATGCTGCCTCAGTGACTGAGCTGCTTAGTCAGCGGGTGTTCAGGAAGGAGAAGAGAGCACACACATACATGTGCAGGCGACGGAGCTTCAGGAGTAAGTTCAGAAAGCCACTGTGGTCACAAGACACTGAGTTCTGTACCACAGGATTGAGCCTACACCAGATCCTGTCTGGAGAGCCTTCCCCATACCTTCTAAAGATTCAAACAGAAATTCTGAATTAAAAGTAACTTTCCAACTGTCCGGAGTTTAGAGCAGTGTTTCTCAGTCTGAGGATCATGACCTCTTTGGCAAACCTCTGTCTCCAAAAACAGTCACGATCCATAACAGTAGTAAAATTCCAGTTATGAAGTAGCAGTATGGACCACTGTATTGAAGGGAAGGTTGAAAACCACTGGTTGAGGACACGTGATGGAAAGACAATTTAATAGATCACATCTTGTATTTTCCCTATGGAAATAAATGAAAGTGAGTTTAATACACAGCACGTGTAAGGCTGAGTCACTGAAAGGATTAGGGAAAAGGTCGGGTGGTTCTCTGACGCCTAAAGCACAGTATTAAAGTCTAGGACTCTCTCAGTTTCTCCTCAAACAAGAGGTGAAGAAAGCTCTGTAAGCTCTGACCCCTCCCACCAGACTCAGCTCCAAGTTAAGTAATTTGAAAATACCCCGGGGGTTTATGCATGGTGCTCATGGCTTAACTCCGTTGGAAGAACGAGGTCTATCACTGTTCCTATCATAATGATGACTGAAATGTTGCATTATAAAATTATTATGGGCTCCGTTCAGTATCTCCAGGCAAAACTGAAAACAATTATTTTGTAAGCATCCCAAGGACATTATACCTCAGACACAGCACCAGCGATTCAGCCTCAAACCATTGTGGTCTCAATTAAAGGCAATAAAAGATGAGGCCTGGGCTCCCTCTTGCCTTTCCCTGGAGTTCCATGCCTGGAAACCATGAGCTTCGGGATGTTGTCAGGGACAGGAGAAAACTTTTTCCCTATGTTTTTATCTCAGCTTTTCCTTTATGGAGACAGCAGAAGCAAACTTCCCAGGCAGCCCTGTACCCAGGGAAGCTGTTGGTTGGAGTGCTTGTCATATTTCACTGAAATCGGGAGTCAGCCTGTCCTCTCTACCTTGCACTGTCTCTACAGTCTCAAGGACCAGAATTAATGAATTAGCTATTGATTAAATTCCACTCTAGCAAATCCACCAAGGCAAATAAATGAACTACCCAGGGCATGTGTAGGCCGTGGCCAGACATGTCTGGGGTATCGATCAGTAGTTAGTATTCTTTGGGGACACTGAAGCAGCTGATGATAAGATGACAGGAAGGGAGCATGCAGGGTGGGAACAGAGCTCGTTTCTAAAGGGGCAGATCCGGAAACTCCCATGGTCTGTATGGTCTTTCTACATGCATGTGTGCCTCTGGGTTACTCAGAATGTGGGGAACACAACAAGGGCCCGCATTGCAGATGATGCGGTCAAAACCTCAGCCTGAGTTTAAGGTCAAAGACAAGAATGAGCGGATGATGCACTCCAGGTATCTAATCAAACAGCTCATGTGATAGCTACATGCTAGCAGAGTATATCAGAGTTAACGTTTGCTGACATTGCATTTTATCAAAGGGGGAAACATTGAGAACGTATGCATCATAAGCGGCCAAGTTATTTGCCATGTTCTAGAAGTAAAGTCAATCTACTGACGTTTTTCTGGGTGGATTTCACATATGATTTTTACATATTGCTAACATAAAGAGAGATTTAAAAAAAAACCAAAACACCCCAGAAATGTAATTAACAAGTATTCATTGCCAGAGAGTATGGCAGGATTACGCGGCCGACATTAAGCACATATGAGGCTAACTGCTTTGGTGCTGGTGTGCTCTGATGGATGGCCTGGCAACCTGTACCCACTCCTCACAGCCTTGCCTTTGGGAACCGGTACTCTGCCACAATGGTTCATTTTAAGAAAGAAATCATTTTACGTGCCAACATTTGGTTGTGAATGGTGTCTTTCAAAAAAAAAAATTTTTTTTTTTTTGTTAGATCTCTGGCTGAAGGAAGGAAAATAAAAAATAAATCAGCTAAAGGCATTGCAATAAAGAAAAACACAGTGGTGCGATGCATCTGGTGCTGCTGAGCATGGAGCAAAGCTGCTATAGTCCCTCCCTCCACATATCATAGTGGCGAAGTCTGCACACATCCCTAACTATGGTAGCAACATCAGGAAAGGCATCAAGTCATGAAGAGCATAGGTCAGAGAATGTACTGCCAGGTTTACCTTAACCTCCACATGTAACCCGAGGGCAGCCCCAGTATGAGACAGAGAGCCAGGAACATGAAGTCTGAAAGACCAGCAAGCTTTGCCAATCTTTTTGGCCATAGACTGCAGAGGGAAAGAGATCTGTGTAGGACAAAGTGTGAGGCAAATCTTCATTCTAGTTTGTTCCCTCATTTTTCTTCATGGCCCTGCTGGAAGGATGGACCTTGTCAGGGGGAAGGCCCATGGCTGCTCTGGCCTAAGTGGAATCAGAAAGACCAAGGACAGCTTGCTTTTCTATTCAGAGGAACCAGAAAAGGGACCCCTGTGGCCCAGAGAATAAATTCAGGGAGGGGGAATCTTTGCTGTTTCCTGTTTGCTTTCTCTTCACTCCCTCCAAAGTGGCATCAGTTGTGCAAACTGTGAAGAAGCCAGAAGGCAGAAGTCGCAGAGAAAATAACATTTCAGCCAAAGGTCCTGGAAAGGAAGCTCAAGAAAGACTTGGGAAGCGATAGAAGAGTCAGGAGCAAAGTAACACACATTCAGAGTCAACTCCGACTGGCATGTTCCTGATTGTGTCACACACGCGAGGACATGCTTCATCACCTGAATCTTTCTACAGTGACCTAGCCAAGTCCTGAGTGAGCCACAGGGTAGGGTGTTCATGGACCTGAGGTAACGAAACACCACAAGCCTTGAGGAAAACGAGCTGCGTGCTAAGTTACTGACAGAGAAACAGAAATTGGTTAGGCTAAACTTAACCAATTGTCAACCACAGGTAAAAGAAAAATGAATTCGTCTTTAGAGGCTATGAACAAAGTGATTGTTCCACAGCCCAATGCTTAAAAATGATTTCAGGAAACGATCTCTTCATTCTAAACGATACTAATGAAATCCGGGATGGTTATATGAACATCATGTACTGTAGGCATAAAAACAAGGAAATTATGAGGACTATACAGGGTTAACCACAAAATGAGAAAAGGGTCAGTTACCATCTCAATAAAGCACAGTCTGCATGTGTGTACTCGGTAGCAACACATCAAATGCACAAGGTAAAACCATGTACCTATCATCACAATAAACATCTCTCACCTCAAACAGAGGTGGTAGTGTTTGTTGTTTCTTTGCTTCTTTGTTTGTTTTAGAGCCAAATGTGAATGGTCACGGCCTGAGAACACTCAGGTTACCCCAAATTCCCTGTTCTACCGTGGCAGTAGGTTTTATATCATTTAGTAGCTTTATAGAAAGGTATGGCTTCTTTCCAGGAATTTCCCTTCACACATCCAAAGCCGCAATAGAAAATATACACAGTTACTTGTAGAGACATCAAAGCTCCTCTGACAATAATTGACAGAGCAACACAGCAGGTAAGTTTATAGATAATCCCAAGTCACCACGACTCAGCCTTCTCTATCCGGCATTTATAAAACACACTGATCAGAGTCCAAGTGCGACTGGTGTGCATTTAATAATTGAGATAGATTGTATCTGTGCCCTGAAACAAACCTCAACTCATGTAAGAGAACTGAAAAATCACAAACCGATGCCCCCAGAACACATGAGAATTAAACTAAAAATCTGTATAAAGTATCTGAAAAAAAACAAAACAAAAAACCCAAACCCCTAAAGTGTTTGTGAATTAACTTATCTGTGTGAACAATCTATAGGGCAGTAAGGTCCAACCACAAGTAAAAAGCATTTTGAACAAATGAGACTGTCACATCTTACAATGTGTGCTGCCTAAATCAGAGATCAGAGGAAAACTCACAGCAACAGGCTCATACTTCTTTCATACCAATGAAGTAAGCTGCTCTCTAAGAAAACAGAAAAGTGTGAAGGAAGAGAAAAACAGTCAAGAGCAGAATTTTCTGGAGTAGCAAACAGAAAATAATATTTCAAAAAATTAGATTTTCAAAAAATAAAGATTCTTTCCCACTCTGTAGGCTGCCTAGGTACTTGGCTGACTGTGTCCTTTGTTACACTCATGGGTTATAGTTTCAAGAGACCCTGGTTATCAGGTGTTGGTCTAGATGCCTTAGCTGGAGGGGTCCTGTTCAGAAAGTCCTTGCCTGCCAGTGAGTTTAAGTATATTCCCCACTTTCTCCCCCTATCACATGTCTTCTCATGTATCTGGTCACACATGTATCATGTGGTCCTTGGTTGAGGATTTGGCTCGGTTTGGAGTTGAGCACCAGGCAAGAGCCACAGACCTACTTTCCTTCTAGATGTTGCTATCTCCTGATTGAAGAGCACCATTTGTTGACAATGTCATCTTTCTCCAGTGTGTAATTTTGGCCTCTGTCAAAAAAGTCAGTTGGCAATAAGTTTATGTCCTGGTATGTGGTTCCTCAATTTTATTTCTTCCACCCTTGTGTCTGTATTTAAATCAAATAACCACGCCGTCCTTCTCTTTTCATTATTATGGCTCTCTAGTAGAACTTGAAATCATGGAATGTAGATAGCTCCAGCAGGCGTCTTTTTTACTTTAATTGTTCAGAATTGTTTGGGCTATCCTTGTGTTTTATTTTTCCAAAAAGGAAATTTAAGATGATCCTTTCAAATTCTGTGCAGAATTATGTTGGAATTTTTGATAGGAATGATATTGAATCAGTAAGATTGCCTCCAGTAGGAGCCCTATAAAGCCACCACAAGGTGTAGCCGGAGACTGTGGTAGCATACAGACCACAATTTGTCAAGCTGCTGAGAAGAGATCATGGAGTACTCAGTTCTAAATGGGACATCTGTATCCCTTGCACTCCTTTCTCAAGGCTCAGAGACCGTTGTGGAAGAGAGACTGGAAAGATCTTAAGAGTCAGAGGCAGTGGATGTCTAAGGAAAACAGTGTTTTCTAGACACAGCAGGGTGGTTTTACACAAAAACTCACAGTGGTTGTGCCAGCCTGCATCAGACCTGTGCAAGCTCAAGTCAGATAAACTCCCAGCATGAAGAAGGAAGCTTGAAGGCCCACCTTTATCTGAGGAACTATTGGCAAAAGATAGTTTTGAGGAGATGGGGCGAGGTAGAGGTAGTCTTCTTAAAGGGTGTAGTCCCGAGTAGGTTAGCCACGTTAGTGGACAGCCACACTACTGAATACACTGTCACAGCAGAGCTTGGACACAAGGTTGGGTGGGGGGTGAAGTAGGTGACTCTGGGAGGAGTTTGGGAAGGAGGTTGAACACGATAAAAACACACTGTATAAACCTATCAAAGAACTAATAAAAAACCCAGAAAACATCGATAAAACCAAGACCATCTAAATTAGGAGACTCTATCACAGAAGGAAATAAATCAACACATACACTGTAAACAGACTTCTGCTCTTAAAGCTGACAAATTGTTTGAAATTGACCAACTCTTTGCACAATCAAGTTAAAAGAAAAAGAGCAGGGGAAAAGAAACAGAAAAATTACAAATAATTAAGGAAATTGCATTCCAAGTTAAAGGCTTTTTCTCCAAGAAAAACTCGAGGCAAAAGTGAATTTCACCAACATTTGAGAAGTATATAATGACGTCATAGGGAATTTCTCTACAAAATAAAGGAGTAGCCCTCTAGCCATTCTATAGGGGCAGAATCAGCAAGGCAGTCAGACCAGCTATAAGCATTGCCAGAAGGGAAGGCATGAGGAAACCTACGAGAGAGGTGGAAACATCTGCAGACTAAAGCAAGCGGCTCCCAGTGTAAAAGGCAAAGCACACATCACAGCCACATAGGGCTTAGCCACAGAAAGCTGACCTCTTAATGCCTTTTAAATTAGCACATAATTAATCATCCCAAAATGTAAAATGTGGGCAAATATGTGACACAATTTTATACATATTTATAACAATAAGTAATGCTCAGAGAGTAAGTACCAAAAGAAAATCCCTCCACCTGATAAAGGTTTCTCTTTAAATTTCATAGGTGATAGACAATATCTTTAATGGTACAGGGCTGAAAGCTTCACTTCGCAGATCTGTGTAGAATTCGGGAATCTACGATACCATGCTCAAGGCTCAGAAGAAATGTAGCAAAGTTGCTGAACAGAGTTTTATTATATTAAAATCAATGGTGTTTCTACATGCCAATAACAAACAATTAAATTTTCATTTGCTTAAGGGAACATTAATAGTGGTGCTCCTAAAGGAAACAATTAGGCACAAATTAAACGGAGCACCTTCACTACTGTGTGCTGAGCTCTATCAAATGTTGATGAGATGGATGTCTCAAATACTTAAGCAATTTACCTGCCTAACAGTTGAAAGATTAGATACTACTGAGAGACAAATTTTCTTTCAATTGACTCACAGATTTAATATAGTCCTAATTAAAACCACAGAGATTTTTGTGGATATCAGAAACTGTTTCCAAAATCTCTTTAAAAAAAAAAGAGAAAAAAACCAGAATTAAAAGAAAAAGCTAAAGCAAGCTTTAAGAAGACCAAACAGAAGAGTCAGACTGTGTGTTTCCGTAAGTCACATGAATCTTTAACAATCAGCATGTGGAAGCAGGATGCCCCTGATCTGATAAACATACTAATAAACCCAATAGAAGATTCAAAAGTGCCCTATAGAATGTGTTCATATTCACTTCTCACAGTATTCTAAAATATTCAGCAGAACAAATACTCACTATAATAAATTGTGTTGCAGCAACGAAATACTTAAAAAAACAACAGAAAATAAATAATACTAACCTTGTCCCACATATTAGTTTGGATTACAGATGGAAATTCAAAATATGAACAGAAAACTATTCTAGGAGAAGAAAGACAGTAGGAATATAATTTGCAGTTTTAGACTTTTGGCTTTTTCCTTGACCAAGGATCTCATACAACTTCAAGACAGTCTTGAACTTGAACTTGTAACAGAGAAGCTCCCAAGCTCAAATACAGCAGAATTCTTTGTTAACACTAGATATAGACCCCAAACAAGGAAGAAAAGGCAAAGCCAATGCTCCTGACATTTAAGTCTTTTGTTTGGTTAAAACTACTAAGTGACTTGAGAAGATTCCCCACTGTGGCTTGGCTCGGTGGTGGCCTTATCTGTAATCCCAGCACTTGGGAGGCTGAGGCAGGAGGATGAGAAGCTCAAGGTCTCCCTAGGTGTGGTGGTGGTTTGAACAGACATGGCCCCTATAGGCTCATATATTTGAATGTTCATTAGAGAGTGGTACCTGACAGGGATTAGGAGATGTAGTCTTGTTGGAAGTGTCACTGGAGGTGAGATTTGGGGTCTGCTCTCATGCTAATGATGACAATAGACTAACCTCTGAAACTCTCAGCCAGCCCCAATCAGATGCTTTCCTTTGTAATAATCACCATGGTCATGATGGCTCTTCATAGCAGTAGAATATCGACTAAGATACTACGCCACACACAGCAAGTTTGAAACCAGTTGGGATCATAAGACTACATGAGACCTTGGTTTCAGAACAGAACAGAACAAAACCACCCCCCCACTTTCCCAAACTATAAGCCATAGACTGAAGAAAACATTTGCTGCAAGATATCAGACAGAAATAATTTCCAAATAAATCTGTATATAACTATATGAAAAACTTGACAAATCTAACACGAAAATAATGAATCAAATTGAACTAGCAATAGATTCACAAGGATTTCCCTCAATTAGGTAATTGACAAATAGCATAAGAAAAGATAAACTGGTCTCATCAAACATTAGGGAAATGCAAAACAGAATTATAGTAATATACACCTCATACCTACCTAAGATAACAGTAAATGAGGAGAAAAGGACCCCGTATACCAATAATTTTTATTAAAAACATGAGACTTCTCCCCCTTAAAAAAAGAAAAACCCAAATTGATCAGCAGTAGAAGATGCTGAGGATGCTTTGTGAATGCATTTGCTAGGCCAGGTGACCCAGCAGTCACGTGACCCAGCAGCCACGTGACCCAGCAGCCCAGGAGATTTATTCTGCACACCAGTGACCATAGTTTGAAAATCTTTTCTCAACATCTTTCTTTGGTTACTTTTTCTCTTTAGTGAAGCTCAGGCTATATATCCAGTTGTGTACCTCAGTGCATCCGAACTTTCTTACTGCATCTTTGGAAACAGCATCTCAGAGTTTCTCCTGAAGTTTCACTCCCGCGTTCACACTTCCAGCACCCACAACGCTCCTTCTTCTCCCGTCAATGACTCCTTTTATTTTTCTGGTATCCTGGTTTTGTCTCCTTGACAGAGGCTTTCCTCTTCTTTTAGACTGTGTGTTTTCTGCACATACACTGTTTGCATTTCTCAAGTAATTTTCTGTGTTTATCTTGGTCCTTCTGTCCAACTTGAAGAGTGATGTGTTCAGAACTGGCTTGTGTGGGTGCTTCCTCTCCCACTTTCTCCATTCTTGTGGTACTGTGTTCATTTGAACAGCCTGGCATCAACTTCTTGGGAAGATGCAGTCTCGAGTTCCAGCCATTGTCCCTCTGTTATTATCAGTAGTGATCCCCATAAAGGACAAAATAAAATCATGTCGCCCCAGACATATCCCTTTAATTTCTAATAAAGCTTAGAGACAACGTTTTGATGGGTATAGATATACAGTTTGAGGCATAGTACTTTGCCGTTCAGAGAGTGTGATTTATAAAGATGCCGGAAGACAAGTATAATACAATACCATCTTCAGAACTATGGCTATTTTCAGACTTTAAGAACGGACTCAGTGTCTTCTCCCACTAGATTCTGCCTATCCCTCATAGTCCAGAGCATGGGATTTCTTGCTCTTTGGATGGCTTGCACATTTGTCAGTATTGACAGTATTTTCACATATTCTGTAAATATTTATTTAGCTTCCCAGCCCTGCCATAGGAGGAAACTTTGCAAGTTTAAATTTGTATCTTTCTTTTGGAATTGTTTTTGTTTCCTATTTTATTATAACCACAAGCATGATTGATTAGACAATAAATAGAAGTCTCTAATGGCCAATTGACTTGTTACACAGCAAGCACCTACTCCTGGTGCACATGGCAAAAATCGACAGTAAGGATAATGTTAACTAGAACATACAAAATTAGATGGTGATGTATGGGGTTTTTTCTTTGCAAACACACTTAAGACAAGGTACAGTTTTATCACGAGTAGCTAATGTTCAGTTACCTCTGCTTGCTAATTGTTACAATTATGATTTGCTAAATTTAATATACCTATTTTCTTACTGATGGGACAAAATAAAAAATACAACAAAACAAAACAAACTAAAGACATCCATATGTTCTGGGTAAACCTATCATATTGGAAACAGTGGTGGACAGAGTCAGTCTACATGTATCTAGGTGAATGGTGATTCATCTCGTTAGGGTCAAAGCATCATAAGGGACCACACACATTTCCTTCTTCTGCCTCACAGATTACAGAGGGATCAGCAATAACAACCTCACTTCTATCCTTGAAAAGAGTATTAAATCTTACTGCTTTTAACAGTGGATTATTATTATTATTGTTCTTCTTCTTCTTATTATTTTTGGGTATCAACCTTGGGTAGAGGCCATCCTTTTACCGTATGTGTTGACAAAATAAGCACTTATTGCCATCCTTTGTTTGTTGAGACAGGGTCTTACTGCATAGTCCTGGCTCTCCTGGAACTTGCATTGTAGACCAGGCTGCACTCAAATTCATAAAGCCAAATCTCCAGTCCCAACTCTGAATTATTAAAGGACTCCCTTTCAATCTGCGGTAATTTCTTGGCAAGGAAAGCCTAAAGAAAGAGATTCTACTAAGAATTTGATAAAATTGTTAATGGCTATCCAAATACTATTTGAGATATAATTTTAGCTTTGGGGTAAACTTAAATACATAAATCAAATATTTTCTAAGAGATTCAGTCATAAAGTGTTAATTCTAATTAAAATTATATTTTGCATCACAACAGAATTCATTAGAAGGGCGCATTTAAATAGAGAGGCTCTCTTATGTTTATCTGTGACTAGATGACTAGGCAAGGGATATGGGATCAGGAAAACAGTTTTTAATGTTCTGATATGCAGTATAGATTACTTGAGAAATATAAGAAATTTGATATGCACCCTATTTACAGCAACTTTTAAGTGAGATTTTCATGGCTAACCTGATTTCTTTGATATTTGCTTCCATTTCTTATGATCAGAGTTGTTTAGATTGACTGATAAAAAGCTAGGTACCTTGAGGTAATATCATGGATTATAGATATTGAAATGTCACTTGGAGTATCTTCCGCTGTGCTGACTTGGGTTCCATTGCTTTTCATGCGGGCATCTTTTGTACAAACTTCCACCTGCAAAGATTAGTTTGGAAAAGAATAGATGTAAACATCTTCAAAACAGCAATAACACTCTGAATCTACACCCCTTCATATGAATCTCTTCAAGCCCTCTATAACCTCATGAGGCTTAGTAAATATTCTTTTTTTTTTTTTTAAATGTGAATTGAGTCCAGTGGCATGAGCTCAGAACAGAATACAGAATTGGGCTCCTGACAATTGATTAGTGATTAGCATGATGATGCTCAGTCTCTGGTTCTAACCACTCCTGAGGAGAAGGGCTTATTAGTCTATTCAAAACAGTCAAAGAATGGGAGATGCTCAGGTGGCGATTCCCAAGCCTAATAGGTTGCCCCTGCACAGTGCTCTCTAGATCTATAACCACGTGGTGTAATGATGATATCTCCTGAAAGTCTTGACATCTTACAACAAATTGCCTAAATGCTAATATCTAATGGCAGAAAAATGAAGTCCGGGGAGACCTCCCAATGGGCTGAGCTATTTTCTATCCATTTGTTCCAGCTGCAATAGTTACTGTCCTCTAAATCACAGCAGGAAATCATCACTCACCCCTTAAATTCTGCCACCTAGTTAGAAAAAAAAACGGAGAGGATGGAAGAATTTAGGATTGGAAATGGGGCCCATCAAATATCAGTAACCCAAAAGGAGCATATCTAGTAGCTGGGAGGAGAGGCGGGCAGATACACCCGGGAGAGCTGTTGGAGCAGCCACCACACACGGGTTTATTCCACTCTCAACGAAGGGATAAAGAAAACGGTATTTCTTTTAAAAACATTTATTTACTTTTAAAACTGTGTATGTCTGAGTGTATGCATGTGAAACATGTGTTTGCAGATCCCCATGGAGGACAGAAGCAGATGGCAGATCCCTTGGAAGTTGAGTTATGGGCAGTTGGAAGCCACCTGATGTGGGAGTTAGGACTGGAGTCTGAGTCTTCTGCAAGAGCACCATGTGCTCTCAACCACGGAGCCATTTCTGTAGCCCCGAACTGTACTTTTTCTCGTACTAATTGATGCTCAGTGTCTTACATACAGAGGTAAAAGAATGCTATGTACTGATGGTTCTTAAATTCTAGGTCTGTAGTCTTAAGTCAATCAGTCTTCAGTCTTTTACAGCAGAGCTTGGCCGATGAGATTCACACTGGATTTAGTAGACAACATTTTGCTCCCAGCAGTGCTGTATGTAAACAGGAACTGGGCATGTATTTACTACAATGTATCAGCTGTGTTATGTGCAGTTATAATATTGCCTTTTGTAGTAAAAGTTCATTGATTTAAACATTCTCAAGATCCTCCACTATGATTAAATACAAACAAGGAACAACTTTTAAGGTAGATAATCTTAAAATACAATGACATCAATTTTATACATGCTAGAAGAAATCAGCCTCTGGCACACAGTGAGATTAACCTAAGAAATTCAATGAAATTCATTATATGCAACATATTTCTGATCGGCTCTTGACCAAGTAGTTTTTTAATGTCTTCTGGGTATAAAATGATTATTTGGGTTTGTAGGGTAAACTATGCATTTCAACGCTTGTTTACATGTTACATGTTTACCGCGTGCAGTGAGGTAATCAGTGTAAGGAGTGGAGCTGTCTCCTTGCTTCTTCATACTTGGATCTTGAGCTCTTCCCTTCTAGCTGATAAAATGGGATACTGCGAAATTAGCACCCCACTGTGCTTAACAGCACAGGAACTGTCCCCAGCTGTCAATCGGAAGACAGAGAAATCAGGAAACCCCAAACGAGTCCGGTGTCTAGTATTTGTTCTGGGCTTGGCTACATCCTATCACTTCCCCACTAAACATTACGTGTAATTTCATTCTAACTGATGTAACACCACTCGTCTCTGCCTTGGGTGTACTCCTAGTGTCACATGTTGTATCACATGTGAATGAGATATAAACATGCAGGTTTACCACATTTACTTGAAAAGGCCTTAACAATCAAGTTTTAAAATTGACGTTATAATTCCCTTTCAAAAGGCTGACATAATTTATTCAACAAGATGGCTGGGTATTTGATCAGCTTTAAATCAATCACTATCTTGTGGAAGAAGTTAACCTAGGAAAGTTTCATTCTAAATATTGGTCATAACTGTTCAATGCTGATTTAAACGATGTTTAACATCACAAAAGTCACTAAAATTTAGCATTGAGATATATGGCCATACGTATGTACACCAAGTATGATAACTCTCACAACACAGAGATGAAGGAATACGCTCAAATATATTGGTTTCAGCTTTGACCTTCTGTCTCTGTTTCAGTGAAACAAGTCTGATTAAAATATGCTTTCTTCTGGTCACAACTGACCCAACCCAGCAGTGTGAGTAAAGTTTCCATTTTACTAAAGGGAGCATGGCATGTGATTTCTATGACAGCCCTTGTTCCATAGGCCAATGTTGAGTGACATGTGTGCACATAGTCCCAATGTTCTCACTACTGCTCAGCTTGATACATAAACATTTTAATTAATTAATTACTTTTGTTGTGTTTGTGAGTGTGTGTGAGTGTGTCTGTGTGTGTGTGTGGGTCTGTGTGTGTAGGCCAGAAGAGGGTATCAAGATTTCTTAGAGCTGGTGTTAGGGACTATTTCAAATGGATTATTATGTGAGTTCTAAGATCTCACAGTAGCTCAGCAAGAGCTCTTAACCATTGGATCACCTTTCCAACTCCAGACTTTCATATTATGTAAGGCAATCGACTGTGCTTCCTGCTCAGTGCTCGCTCAGCCCTGTCCTACAACAGGGAGCCAACGAAGATCTCACCATACAGCATCCATCGCTGTCCTGTGCTCTTTGTTCACTAAGATGTAATTTCATGGGTTCATGAATTGACCCCTATGCAGTCTCCTTGTACGTGTAGACTCTTTCTAAGGAGTGTGACTGCAAGCATCAGTCCACATGTGCAAATGTAATAGAATGTGATGCTAATATAACCCACATAGCTCATTGGGAATCAGAGTGCAAAGAAAAAAATTCATGAAGGTTTCTTTTTGTGTTTGTTGTTTCTTTTGCTTGCTCATAAAGGCAAGCCTGTTGTCCCAGTACTGATGGCTGGGGGACTGTAGACAAATTTTAATTAATTAATTCTGGACTACACACACACACACACACACACACACACACACACACACACCAAAAGTAATTAGTTAGCTAATTAGTTAGATATGCTTAGTTAACTAGTTAGATTAGATGTGCTTTCCTCCCAGACATGGAAAAACCCGACATGTGACACGGGCAGACACTGCACCACTGACAAAATGTTTCTGGGGTCAAATAAAATTCCTACATCTAATGCCTTTTTGCAATTATTCATGAAATGCTCATGAATTTTAGAAGTTGCATAGATTATTTAAAAATTTACTAAATTGCAGCCTTCTTTATGAATGCTGAGCTCCTGAAATCTTTCTGTCACTCGTCTCTTGCCTTGGCTTTATTATCTTCTGTATCTGACATTCAGAAGATTCTCAGTTCCTCCAGGGTAACTTTGTATCTCATACACTTCAGTGCTCTGGTGTTTCTCCTGGCTTAGACTCAGTAGACCCTGAAGAGATCCGTAAGCTTCACGTAGACAAAGTACTCTCTGAACTCTGTAATAAAATTTGCCATGTAGTGTAAGTGTGTAAGAATTCTTCTAGGCAGGGAGGCATGGACTTGAAGATTCTTCCAGATTCCCAAAGACAATTTTAATGCAGCCATGAGGAATGGGGTCAGTCCTTCTCATCTGTTGGGAAAATCCTTTGTCTTTGTTTGTTTGTTTTGGGGCGTTTTGTTTTGTTTTTTCTTGTATTGACTGCTTTTTATGTTTTCCTGTTGCATTTGAAATCAGGGATGCTAGTAGAGCACAGACTATTTCACATCATCCATGCTATGCCCTGAGGAAGGAACAACGGACAGCCAGGACAGCCACTGAGCAATGCTACTTCCCAGAGTAAGCAGCAGAAAAAAAGAACAGAGAGAAAATCTCTACATCAACAAGTGAATTCTGGCTTTGATATGAACAAAAGGTAGAGAAAGAAGACAAACTAGAAAGACTGTTTTGGGGATGATGTGATTAACTTCCTAAGACGACAGACTGGAACTGTTTTGGAGATGATGTGATTAACTTCCTAAGACGACAGACTGGAACTGTTTTGGAGATGATGTGGTTAACTTCCTTTTATCAATGGGCTCTTTGTCACCTCCCTCATCAGCACCGGCTCCATCTTAGCCAGGAGCCCTTCTCTAGGGGCTCAAGTCTATGAGTCCTCTCAGCAAACAGCTTTCATTCCGGTCAATTTCCTTCTTTTCTCTTCCCTTTCCCATCAAATAAACAATAATCTGTCGCCAGGACAAAGGGCCTCCACGCAGAGGCATCACTTGGCATGTTTTATTTAACACATCCACGAGCTTAACCATCCAAAAAGAAACAAAACAATGGTCTGACCTGAATGTCATAGATAGTGAAGGGAGACAGGTCTTCCAGGATAAACGACCCCGGCACATCCGTTCCAGTGTTGTAGAGCTGATTATTTACATAGACAGAAGACTGAGTGACAACGGCATTTGGGTTTGAAGGAGATGTCCAGATGACACGTACAGCTGTACTGTTGATGATGACAACCTCTGGGGGAAGCATGCCCCGAGGCTCTAGAATTAAAGGAAGAAACCGAATAAGCTCCAGCTGTCTCGGCAAAAGCACTTGTTAGACTAAATGCAGATTGGTACAGAGGCTTAGTGAAGGGCTCCTTGCTTATTTGCTCTCCTATGATGAAGTTATCACAGTCTGAAGTCCTCTGCAAATTGGCTTATTAGACTCTCAGTCAGAAACCAAAAGGAATTGGTGGCAAAACGCTTCATATCACCAGCATAGTGCTAATCTTCAACGCTATGTGGCCAGTGGGATCCAAATGATAAATCACCCACCCGTCTGCACCTCTGACGGCTGTCTAGTATTTGTCTTTTTTCAACCCTTCTCTTTATATATCCTTGGGGGAGGGGGAGGGATTTGCTCCCGAAGCCAAGTAAAATAAAATAAAATTCAAGTACATGGAAGCTTCTGGGATGTAAAAAAAAATCATTCGCTGTTACTAACTTGTAACTCAGGCAGTATGAAGCAATAATGCAATATTGTCATTATGTAAATGATTTTGAGTGTTGATTACCATAGGTAATGATGAAATCTAACATTAGAAAAAAATCTTGCTTAGCGTTAAATTACACAATTATTCAAGCATGTCAGAAATAACTATGCCAAGACCTATTTTTATCATAGGAACTCATCTTAACTAGTTGAAAAATCATCCTTGTGATTCATCCTATTTTATAAACAAAAGGTGCCGACCTTTGGCATCACAAAGGGAAATAGGCTCCGTACTTAAAGAGTTCTGCTAATGGCCTGGAACACTTGCTTAGGAGGTAACGATATTATAATGTTTATAATGAGACCATAGAAAGCCAGAAAGATTAGAAAGACCATTCCAGACTCATTTCCGACTCACAAGTTGATTCTCTGGCTTCTTCTCTCTCGCTAACTGGCTTAGAAACCAAGACGTGCAATTCTTCTTCGGGCCGAGCCTCAGCCTACTGGCTTTCTGGTGACTCGGGGTGGGCTCTCCCTGAACTTGGGTGTCATCTTGAAAGGCACCATGCGTTTGAGGACTAATCTTAGAAAAAGTGTTGCTAAATATTGATGTGAACTAGCTCCCAACTAAGCCTTCATCGTAACAAACAAGCGAAACTGGCCCGATGGATGGTTATTTCAGTTCTAACGTGGTGTTTCAAGGGTCCTAGTCTATTCATCTTCCCCTTGTGACAAAGGGCACCTAAGCATTTTGGTTCCTACCCTTCCTTTCAGCATCAGGAGTTTTATAAAGGAAGGGTGACTGATGCTAGCTCCAGAAAGGATCTGTCTATACCGTTGGCATGTCTGAAGTCAGAGGCCCTTGAAATTGTCACTCACCTTCCTCCCACATGGCCACATGCATCACTGTGCTGTTGACTGCATGCACTCCATTGAAAACCAAGAGGAAAACCTGGTACTCCACGTTTGGAGCTAAGTGGCCAATGACGTGAAAGTCTACATCTGGAAAGATTTTCAGAGATTCCTCCAAGGTTCCAGAACTCCAAGAGAGTATATAATATTCCACATCACCTTGTAGGTCTTGAAAAGCTATTAACAGAAAAATACAGAACATTGTTTATGTGGCAAATAGAAAAGGCAGGATAAATTCTCTTAACTGTTTTTAGAACAAGATAGAAGCAAGATGGTGGAGTTCCAGTTTTATAAAATGTTCTGGAACCTTCTTTGGGGGTGAAACTGGTGGAGTTAGATTTTATTTTTAAACAAATTCTATTTTTCTCTTCATTCTATAATCAAGAAGTCATATTGAGGAACACATACCTTAATTTTTCCTTCAAATATTCTAATTATGCTATTTACAGTTATTCAAAGAGCCTTCAAAATATCAACGTAACTATTTACAAATCTACATGCAACAAAAAGTGAAACACTGGAGGATTCATGTGACTTTTGTCAAGGACTCTTTCACATTAACATTGTGGGGCTCATGCACAAAAGGCCATTTTTAATTTTGATTTTTCTCCCCTAACCATGATACTTCTTTTGCCATATCTTTAGCAACATTTTAAAAGAATAGGTGTGCCAGTTGGTTGGAAGTGTTTATGTCAGACAACTTTGTAATTAAGTTGGCAAACCCTAGAGACAGGGGAGTTTCTTTCCCTTGATGTCACCAACTATACTCACAGCCATTCTTATTCCCTACATGGTAACATCAGTCATGTCCTGTGAAGCCATGTGGCTTGTCTGTGAAAGAGTTCATTTTCTTATTAGAAATACTTTTCACTGGCTTACGGGAACATCACTCATGAACCTGTGGCCATTCCACAGGTTGGGGGATGTGATACATGGCAAGTTTGTGCCATTTGATACCTCAAGGGCTAATCTGAAAGTTAAACCTTTATGACATGAGGTGAGTGCTTCCCAATCATGTGAGAGACTTCCCGGGGAGACACAGCATACATACACATGTATGCACCCCAGAAATGGAGCCCACCACAGACCAAACACCAAAGTGTCAATTGTAGCATTGCCTGATTTGGTGGACCAGTGCTTTCTTCTCCTGGGTTCCTAACAGGAGTATGGGTGAGAGGTCACTGCTAAGGAGCATGGGTAATTTAAAAGCACCTGCATCACTGGAAATCCTACCCCAGGATGGGTGGTGGACAGACACCAAAGCCAGCAGCCCTGGGGCTGTCCTCACATCTTGCAGGTAACACCACCATCTGGACCTGTCTTTTCTTCCACGATTTGGCTGGCAAGCATCCCCAAGCCCAGCAACTGAATACTCCTTCTGCATTGTTGGGGTGGGGGCTCCAGAATCTTCCAATTGCCCAGAGCGCCTGGCTTTCTATTTACTCTTGTCTGGTGGGTTTTTCCTCATTCCTAGAGGAAATGCTCCAATTTGGAGAGAGTGTTACAATTAGGTGGAATATGTCAATCAGACAAAGGTAAATACATTTTACTTAAGAGATAGATGTCCCTCAGGAATACACTTACTTAGATTCACGGATTACATGTACTGGAACTGACACTGAAGTTTAAGAGCAGAGATACTACGCCAAGGGCTGGAGAAAGCCTCGTTTACCTGGCATTCTTAGTCCAGTTCCATTTGTCTACCCACTTGACACAGAACACAAGCTACTTACTGCTCCAGGGATGAGATAAAAGGTGGTGGCTTAGTCCTGATGCAGATGCCTTTGAGAATGTTATTCTTTCTGGACTAGAAACAGGCAGTGTACCTAGACAGCAAGAGTCACCTTTCTGCCTTGCCCTGCCTTTTGCCAAATCTGAAGACATTAAATTGTAGAGTCCCTACATGGGCAAACAATTTGTGTTGCTAGTCACCACCATGGAGATGTTCTATGAGGCCTAATACATAGTCTGTTTGCATTGCTTATGCCATGGTGCCTCTTCCTAGTCAGTGAACCATTTAAGAGACAGAAGAGCCACCAATTAGGGACTTCTGTATATATTATAGTGACCTTATCTCCTTTCTGAGAGATGAAGAGTTTTAACTGAATTAGTTCAGAAGAGAAAGCTGGTAAGTGTTTCTAAGGAACATTCACCTTCTCTGTCTATTGGTAAAAGTGGTTTGAATATAATTTTTTTTTTTTTTGGAAAAGAGGAAATTGCATTATGTGGACTTTTCATTTTAAAAGACAAGGAAATTTCTGTCTAGAAGATTCTTCCCTTTCATAAGGAGATGGGAGTTTTAGAAAACATTTGAATAATGTTCTTCAAAAATAACACAAAAGGACATGTCTTTACGAGAAGAATCTATGAGGCATACAGAAATAAGTGCCTGGAATTATGAACAGGTTTGATATGGGATGCTGTGGAGCTCTACCTTGGATATGAAAGAGAAGTAAACACAAAAACCCGGGGAAGAATTGAAACCTGCATTGAGTGAAGAAAATCTGCAGAATTTCAGATACCCAACACCAAAGAGTGAAGAAAAGCACACTTTCCAAAGTGCTAACAAGATACAAACAATAACAGTATCTGCTTGCAAGGCATAGTCAGGCAGAGTGGCATACATGTCATAGGAGTAACCAGACGCTTTTTAAAAATGGGATTTCAAACCCTCTCCGTCAGGTGGGATCTATACATAACACTTCTAAAGTGACCAAGAACTTGAGACAAGATAAGTCATGGGCCTAGGAGAAAACTTACTATTATTACTCTGCTACAAGAACATAGCAATGGAATGATTCTGGACGATGTTCTGCTATACTCATAGGTCAGTGCCTGGCTCAACAACCAGAGAAGCTTCTGAAGCTTCTTCTTGCAGTAGATAGTAATTTACAGAGACTTGCAGGGGAACAATGTGCAGAGACTTTGGAGTACTGAGCCTTAATTGGGATGACTTTATCAACCGCTGTTCAAGGCTCAGGGGTCTATGAGGAAGAGGAGGCAGGAGGATTTAAGAGTCAGAGGTGGTGGATGACGCCAAGAAAACAGTGTGTTCTTAGACACAACGAGACTGATACAATGTGAGCTCACAGAGACTGACAGCATAGGTAAGACAAGCACAGGTTCAAAGCAGACAACACTGTATCAAGGAGAAGGAGAAAGGTACGAAGCCCCATCCCCACAGGAAGCAATTTACAATTGATACACGCTAGCAAGCGAAAAATCAGTTTTTGCCAATGGATTGTCACTGGGTATATCAATCACACTCCAGGGCAGGCTCCAGGGGTACTTGGTCAACACAAAACAAATTCCATGATGGCTTTTGTCATTTTTTGTTGTTTTGATCATTTGTGTCTTACTGCTCTATGTGTGTGTGCATGCGTGTATGCGCGAGTGTGTGTGTGTGTCTGTGTGTGTGGTTTCTTTTAACATTTTTTGATACTTTTATTTTTAGAGAGAGAGAATGTGAAGTTGGGTGTGTAAGATGTGGGAGGATCTCTCTGTGAGGCGGTGGGAAAAGACATAGAGTATAATTAAAATATATTTTTATGAAAGTTTTAAACAATAAAAATACTAGAGAGACAAACTTGAAGGAAGGAATCATTTCTTTTGAGTCAGTGTTAGAGGGTTAAGACCAGAGATGTCTGATTCCCTTCTTGCCGGCCCATGGTAAGGCCGAACTGGATGTGAAAGAGAAGGAAGGACGGAAAGCAGAGACCTGGGTGGTGCTGATCTGTCAGAACCTTCATGCACTGCAGGAGAGAATCATGGTTGCATTAGTGAAGCCTTACCATGATGAAGAGATACTTATAAAGAGACTACAAAGAGAATATAATCTATCTTACTTTTCTATTGCCTTGACAAATGCCATTATCAAGGCAACTCATAAAAGAACATGTTTAATTTGGGCTCACATTGCCAGAGGATCAGGGTCTGTGGCTATCATGGTAGGGAGCATGGCTACATGCAGGCAGGCACAGTGCTGGAGCAGTAGCTGAGGGCTTACATTCTTTTATCCACGAGATGGAAGGAGAGAAAGTCTAGGTCTGGTGTGTGCTTCTGAGACCTCAAAGCCCATCCCCAGTGACATGCTTTCTCTCAAAAAACAAAACAAAACAACCATACCTCCTAATCCTTAGAGACTATACATTTGGACATATAAGCCTATGGGTTCACCCATACTAGCACATTGTCTTGCCCTGATTATTGACAAGATATGTAAATATAGGTCTATTATGGTACACTATGGCTAAGGTAAACTGAATGTTCCGGATTAGCTGCAAAGCAGGGTATGTTCATTATGTTCCCTGTTGCTGGGATAGGACCACCTAATGGCAACAACCTCTGGGAGGGCTCATTCAGAGTCAGGGGTTCGGAGGGCACAGTCCACCCCAAGGAAGGTTAATATGTAACGGAGGTCCTCTGTTGGTGTATTAGGCAGCAGATAATGGCACAGGAGATGGAGACTGGGCTGGAACCTTCAGAGTGAGCTCTCAGTGACCTACCTCTGCTAGCAAGGCATGAGGTCCCAAAAGTTATACAACCTTCCAAAACAATTGGAAACTAAGTGTTCAGATACATGAGGCAGTGGGGGCAGTCCACATCCAAAGCATAGCAGAGGGGGCACGAATCAGACAAGCTTCAGAAGGCTCAGCTGAAGAATTAGATGTTTGATGGGAATAGAATATCATTAGCAGGTTTGAGTGGAAACACCGGATCTAAGAACTTTACATACATCTAAATGACAGCACATGTGCAGGAAAGCCAAAGCTATCACTGTCCTGACAAAACTAGAATGCGCAAAGATGACAGAAGTACTGTCTTACTTTGCCAAAATTAACACAGTCACCTTAAAACCAACTTTGATGGTGATCCAGTGGGAGGTCTCAGAGGGGAAAGACAAGCCTGACCACCTGAGTTATACCCTGGAAGCCACAGTGGGATGTCTCAGAGGGGAAGGGCAAGCCTGACCACCTGAGTTATACCCTGGAAGCCACAGTGGGATGAGAGTCAACTCCCTCAAGTTGTTTCCCCTCTGACCTCACTGGAGAACTCAGGCATGCGCACATACACGACAACCCAACACTCACAGCAATAGTAAACTGAGCAAATGAATGTTCGTGATAAAACTCTCTGGAATCATCATCCAGTGGATGGAAAGGTGAACTGAAACCCAGAATTTAGGTTTGGGAAAATTTATTGACTGATCCTAAGTACTGAAGCCATTTTGAGAAATATTATGTATATATTTGTATATAACTTGTGTATAACATATAACAATGAAAATAATTTATAAACAAACATTGAGGATTGCAACAAGGAAAATATAACCCATTAATTCCTTATTTATATGCAAAATAGGGAGGAAATGGGAAACAGTAAATGATATCACTAACTATGAATACTCACTAAGTTAAAATAATAAAAATAAATCTTTAAAATGAACAGAGAGATCGTTGTCTTTAGGTGACACCTTTTGACGAGTAAAACGTGTCAAAATACTGCCTTTTTCTTTTTCCTGATGCTTTAGGCATGGAGGAGAATAGAGAAAGGGAATATGATCTTCGAGCTGGAAGCTTATATTGTCTGTACACTACTCCTGCAAAAAGATAGAGAACATGCAGTGATACTTTCACCTCACGTTACAAGCACACCGTGAGGGAAGCAAGCAAATCGTCAAGTAACGGAACAAATGGTTCTGAGCTGACTCTTCTTCAACTTAAAGGTTGTGCTTAAAAAGAGTTAGGTGAGCCGGGCAGTGGTGGCGCACGCCTTTAATCCCAGCACTTGGGAGGCAGAGGCAGGTAGATTTTTGAGTTCAAGGCCAGCCTTGTCTACAGAGTGAGTTCCAGGACAGCCAGGGGTACACAGAGAAACCCTGTCTCGAAAAACCAACAAAAAAAAAGAAGAAAAAAAGAGTTATCTGAATCATTTCCAGGGTATGAGTGGAAGTTACCACAGGCTTTATTGCCTCTATCCCAATAAAAATAAAGATATCAAATGGCTTCGCTTTGTCAACCTGTGATTGATACAAATTTACCTAGGACATTTTTCTATTAAAATGATGTGCATCTGTACAAATCACAGGAGAGAAACAACATATCTTTTGTTAAAATTTTCTCTGTGTGTGATGTGTGTTCACATACATGCAGGTGCATGTGTTTGAGTACACATTTACTATGGTTCATGCATGAAGGTCAAAGGGGGTAAGAGGGCATGCCTGGAGGTCAGAGGTCAGCTTCATGTGTTGATACTCACCTTCTACTTTGAGACATAGTTTCTGTTCACTACTGTGTTTGCCAGATGTGGTGTGTTGGGATCATCAGTGGAGTCTCCTATCGCTGCCTCTCATTATGTCATAGGCATGCTGGGACTACAGACTGAGCTAGCCCCCAGACCAGAATAGGTGTGTGTGTGTGTGTGTGTGTGCACGCGCACGCACTCACACGCACACACATGCGTGTACATGCACACATATTATACATACAAATATTTATTTTGTGATTTTTTTGAAAAATGATGTTCACTAGGGGAAGATGTAAAAATGTATTCTTAAGAATTTCAATTCCAAGATATGCTAAACTACAGTTTTGTCCAGTTCAACTTAGTAGGTTATGTGCCAGGTTTTCTCCTATTGAGCAAGAAAAAATATTAAAATTAAAGTTGAGAAAATAGGCAGCTCTCTTACAGAGGAGTGACTAGTTAATTTACTTAAGAGAGCAGGCTGCATGGAGGAGGGGAAGAATCCTTCAGCAGGCTTTCTCAGCCGACCCTTCTCGGTGTTAACCTTCATGTTCACAAAGAGTTATCTGAGAAATTTCCAAGGTATGAATGGAAATCACAGCAGATTGCATTACCTACATCCAGAAGGTCAGAGGTGCTGATTACTGAGGTAATGGAACGTCAGTGGGCCACTTCACATCCATTAGGTTTGTCAGCTTCTATAAGCTCGGCGACTTCAGGGACGCAATGACATCACAGAGGATGTATGCGAGTGAGACCACAGTAGCCAGATCTTCACTTCAGTGTTCAAGTACTGCTGTGTGTGTGTGTGTGTGTGTGCGCGTGCATGCGCACGTGCTATCTTTATGAACAAG